>ML111266.1:240730-284055 GCA_003697995.1 Taxidea taxus jeffersonii
AGACTGATTTTTAGTTTTTATATATGAAAGGAATAAGAGAATGTTAGACCAACTCAGCATACATACTGAATGTTCTGTCTGAATGCTGATATTTTCTGCTCTGGAATATAAATACAATAGTTAATCTGTTTTCTGAATTGGATGACTCCCCTAATTATGAAAGAGAGAGAGAGAGAGAGAGAAATGGGGGGGGGGGGATGAATGGAATACAAGGGGAAATATTTGCATTCCAGAAATATTCTGACATTTTTTATCTTCTAACAGGTGAAAAGGGAGAAAATACTTTAATAAATTCAGCTTTTTCTAATTATTATGGAGCAAGGTATTGGTTTTAAAAAGTTGTCCTAAGCTTAAAGTACATTTCCCGTCTTCAAGTTTAAAGCAATGTTATAAACTCATTTTGTAGACTAAAATGATTCAAGCATTTTTTTTAAAAAATCTATTTTGAGTATTCAGGCTAATTTCAAGTCTGAAGCTGTGTTCAGCAGAGTATGAGTCTTCAGTTTGATTTTTTGCTCATTATATTTAAATTAAATTAGGAAAAAAGAGGAAGAGGAAAATAGTATTTGTGCATTCCTCCACAGGCTAAGCTTTTAATATATGTTACATAACCCTCATAACATTCTTGGGTTACAGTGTTATTATCTCAGTTTAAAAATGAAAAAAAAAAAAAACCTAAGTCTCAACAATCATCTCTCTCTATGGTCACACAGCTCCTATGGGTTAAAGTGTAGAGTTGGATTCGAATCTAGATATGTCTCATTTAAAGTTCTACCCCCCCTTTTTTTTTTTGGATGTTTAGGCTAAGCTGGGGTCAAAGGAATCTCACCAGTTACAATCTGTAAGAGCATACGTAAATGAAGGGCATAAAACAAGGCTGAAAGTGTTGCTATTCACCAGTAACACCCAAAAACATTTTTCACAGTGTGTTATTGAATACACCATGAATATTGAAGTTTCATTATGGTTGACCAACAACACCTAATGTTATAATTTAATTTAATTTATATATAATAAATATAATTAATACAGCTATTTAAGAAGTAGCCATTTTCCTCCAGTCCTATATTGGGAATAGCAAGGAGACAAACAAACAAGCAAAATTCAAAGCACAGTTCTTGACCCAGAGAAGCCAGTACCTAGCTAGAAGGAAAAAGATGTACAAATATGCAGAACATAATCAGAGAGGTAGCTAACATATTAACCAGGACACTACAGTGTATAAGACAATTTGAAGTAAGTATAAGAAATTACTGGATATCTCCAGTGGACAACCATGTATTTTTTACCACACACATTTCCTAGTTCTCTGATTCCAATATTTCATTGCCTTTGAGCTATTTGCAAGTTATAGAGAATACTTTTATAGATAATTCATGGCAGTGCAAAATGATTCTTATTTATACACATGAAAATAAATTTTGTCTGGGAAAGCTTCAATTGACTTCTCTCTGCCACAATATTAGAACCCAGTTTGCCCTCCCTCATTTGCACATTCATTTTAATATTCTTGATTAATAAATGTGTCTGTTCTTAGCATTCTCTTTTGAACTTGTTGTAACATCTTATCAGTTACCTCACTAATAATGAGTTAAGTGCAGTCTTTATTGCATGTTCATTTTATCTCTGTATGAGAGTCATGATTTTACTTTTTCTTGAAAATTATTCTTTAACAAATGTGTTATAAACACTATTGGTTGGCATCAAGAGAATGCAAAACAAGTGATTTTCTCAGATGTATGGAGGAAAAGTGATAATATATATCCTCCTGTAGGCTGAATGTCTAAAAACATATTATTAAGATGAAAGACACTCTTCTCTGAAAACAAATACATCAGTAATCTACCCATATGATTAAGTCAGGTTACACATTCTAATGATCTCTGCACCTGTGTATCAGTGAGAAGAGAATCAATATGCCTTTCTAATAAGTTAGATTTGAAAGAAAGCGCACACATACAAGGACTATAAATATATAAACTGGATTACCTTAACCATTAAAATATTATCCTTTCCATATTTTCAAATGAAATAGAAAAAGAACACTATATCATTCCATCTACCTGTTAGTATTAATAAATTTAGTTTCCCAGGGAGACTTTTCATTAATACTTTCAAATTTTTCTTTAATTTGAGGAATAACACAAATATTTTCTCATCATTACCTTCTTCCTCTGTTCCTCAGAAGTTGTAAAGTTGATTTTTTTTTCTCATGAGACTTTGAAGAGAGCAGCCCTATCTCCCTTGAACATCAGATACAAAATGACTTCACAACACCAGAAGGTTTTAACAGACACAAAAGAAAATTTTCTTCTTATGCTTATTTATTTAATAAGCAGTTATTTATTTAATAACTGCTTCCAATACCTGTAGCAGTGTTTCCATTACTTTTTTCATGAACAAACAATATCTTTGATAGTAGATAAAATCCCAACAAATTGGCTTATTTTTGTCTTATGAAATTTGCATGTCTATCAAATACTGAGTTACTACTTATGAGAGCAAGGACATTCTTCAAACTTGAAGTCATGGCTTACTGCCATGTAGGAATTCAAGTAAGCCATTGGTGCCATCAAAAATTATCAAATATTTTGGCAGATATTTCTGGAAGGCCTAACTAAACACAACAGAGAAGAAAAAATAACACATGATAAAAGAGGTAAGGTAAAGCATAAATGCAGTCAATGTGAATGGGGACCTCCAGAGTTTTGTAGAAAATGAGTCCCACCATGAAGAAGAGAATAGCCATGGCACCTGCTGTACATCATCACATCTTCATTATTTTAACAAAAGACCAGGAAGATAAGTTGTTTACTTTTGTAAACATGTGCAAAGTGCAACTGATTCCCATGACTTAAATGTTTCTTTTGTTGGACCAATCAACCAATTTATAAATTGAAATGAATCCTTTTCAGACAAACTGGTAACTAAATATATAAAGATAGATATAAATACATTTATAATATTTTTAAAAGATTTTATTTATTTGAGAGATAAAGAGAGCATGCACATATAAGCAGGGAGAGGGGCAAAAGAAGAGGGAGAGAATATCAAGCAGACTCCCCACTGAGTGTGAAGCCACGGGACTCTATCCATGACCCCAAGATCACAAACTGAGCCAAAATCAAGAGTGGGTTGCTCAACTGATTGAGCCCCCATAAATATATATATAATACATATTATATATATATTTAAGATTTTGTTTATTTATTTGTCAGAGAGAGAACACAAGCAAGGAGTGGCAGGCAGAGGGAGAAGCGGCTCCCCGCTGAGCAAGGAGCTCAACCCAGGACTCTAACACTTAACCGACTGAGCCACCCAGGCATCCCCCCATAACATATGTTTAATTTAAGCTCTACTAGTTGGCAAACTATGCCTGGGTATAAGGCACCAAAACATGCAGATACTCTGCAAAATATTTAGATTATTATTCAACTGCTTTAATAAGTTTTCTCAAAGAATAAATATTACCCATGTGAGAGGGTACTATTTAATGAATTTAACTCAGAAAAGCCATTTAGGTATTGCAAACTATGTATCCCTAGAAAAAGAAAGTCTGTCTCTTAATTCCAGAACAGTACTTGATTTCCACTGCTTTAACAATCCTCATTAGAAATTGTGTTTATGTCATTTACAAGTGAAGAAATCTTCAGTCTTAAAACATCAGCTTTCATGAAATTAATGAACAAAGAAATTAATATTGTAGAATCAAATCATTTGCATCATCTGTCACTAAAAGTTTAAATATTTTAATTAGTTATTAAGAGTCCAGATATTTGATGAAACCGAGGTCTCTTTTCATCTCTAACACTTAATAGGCATATCAGCTCAGGAAGTTTCCTTAACTCACCAATCCAGTTAATTGCTTCATCTGTGAAAGAGGGACAATAGTAGTAAATTTCTATTTACTGAGCCCTGCCTTAGTCAAAGTTCCAGGGTCACTTCTTAAGCCTTTTCTAATTTGCATATTTTTAAAAATAGAAACTGCTTATACAGATGACCCCTACTAAACACTTTATCTCTATGGTACCACCTCAGAAATAAAAAGTAATATTCATTTTTTTATGTGTCTAAGATAACACATGGAGAAATGATCTGCAGTAAAATGAGAATTGTCAGAGTTTGACACACAGTGGTCACTAAATGAATTGCTTTAAAATAAAAGAATAAAAGACTCAGAATGCAGAAATAATGGACAGAATGTCTCTATGAAGAATGCAGTGAAACCACCATATCCAACAGCTGTCAGAGTCCCTCAGCATAACCACAGACAGAGATAAGGGGAGAAAAGCTGATACAAACTATCAGGTGGTCATGAAGAAGTCCCTGGTCAACTTAGTGATTAATCTGTAGTCACCTTCTATCAAGATTTTTAAAAGTTCCTCCCTTGCTGCAAGGCCTAAAGAGACTCTCAGAACTGTTGCCACAACCACAGGAAATAGTCTTTCCAAAGAGGCACTGCTAAGAAATGGCAATTCCATTGACTATTTTGCAACCCCCAAACTACCTGAAAGACCCAAGTGCTACCCAAGGCAACTTCCCTCACTCTTTTTCTAATTCTATCTTCTCATATTCCCAGGAATACTACAGAAATAACAGTGGTAATAAAATGGCTTTTTCTTTTTTTTTTTAAGATTTTAGTTATTTATTAGTTAGAGAGAGAGAGAGAGAGAGCACAGGCAGACAGAGAGGCAGAGGCAGAGGGAGGAGCAGGCTTCCTGTGGAGCAAGGAGCCCGATGTGGGACTCGATCCCAGGACACTGGGATCATGACCTGAGCCGTAAGGCAGCCGCTTAACCAACTGAGCCACCCAGGCGTCCCTGGCTTTTTCTTTTTAAAGAAAACTATCATCAGAAACTTCTATTTTGCATTCTGATACTAGCTTTAGGATAAAACTTTTGTTAAAAAAAACAAACAAATAAATAAATAACCCTCAACTAATTAAAGCCCATATCCTATTGAGAAAATGCTTGTAATATATTTAACATAATGTCTGGCACCAAGTAACAATGGGAACAGATAGCTATAATTTCATCTCCTCCCCAAACCAATTGGTGATACATTGAGGAAACAGTTACACTACTTCTTCAAAGCCAGTTGAAAAAATATTCAAGACAGTGTAGACATTCCCATTACAGTAACTTAGACTCACACTGAAATGCAAATGTCATTAATTTGTGTTCTGTTGGCCTCTTCTGGCTGAATGGATTGTTGCAATGGTGTGAGGCAAGGCAATTCACTTTGGTACACATTCAAAAGTCATGGATTACCTAAACATACAGTCATTAAAACAGATCCTAAAGGGAAAAACACAGACAATTGACATTAACATTACTCTTCCAGTGAAAGCAAATAAATTTGGCCATGGGCATTGATTCCATATATTTTAGAGAATCATTAAGAAAGTTTCTTGTACCATTCAATACCACGTGGCAAAAGCAAAATGGAAAATAACAGACAAAAAATAAATTAAGAATGAAAAATGACTTCCGTAAATTAGTGAGATATTTAACCTAGCAGACATAGAACATAATAATATACCTCTCAGGGATAAGCAAATAGACTTCTCATGATAAATTTAATTATAAGGGTCAAATAAAGATATACATTTAAAAAATTAAAATAGAGGAGCAGAGAAGGTGGGAAACAAATCTGACTTTATCACTTATTTTTATTTCCTTTACTATTTTTAGAAAAATTAAAGACTTTGGCATCAGACTTGAATTTGACACCCATCCTACTAATAATCACTATGTGACCTTAGTCACAATCTCGGATTTTTGGTTGGGTCATTCGTAATCTTTAAACATGGATAATTATGCCAAGATGATTGTTATTAAGGGGTCACAAATTAATGATAGTAGGTACCTGCTATATTATCAGCAAAATTTAGCTCCTGCCTCTTCCCTTCTCTGTTTGCCTCCTCCCCCAAGAAGCACTGACCTTCCAAAACACTTCTCTAAGTGTGTACAGAAATCCTATCCTTGGTTCCACTAAGGTAATAACTGAGACCACAAATTACTACAATCCCAATTACAAAAGTGCTTTATTCAAATCTGGAGAACAGAGAGAAAATAATGACAGAATCATATAAAATGTGCATAGAAGTTTTTTTGTTTGTTTGTTTGTTTTTAATTTTTTTTTTAATTTGACAGACAGAGATCACAAGTAGGCAGAGAGGCAGGCAGAGAGAAAGGAAGTGAAGCAGGCTCCCCGCTGAGCAGAGAGCCCGACGTGGGGCTCGATCCCAGGACCCTGAGATCATGACCTGAGCTGAAGCCAGAGGCTTTAACCCACTGAGCCACCCAGGCACCCCTGCATAGAAGTTTTTAAAGAAAAGCCATTGTTTTGAAAAACACAGAGAAGTGGCAGGAAGTTTAGAGGGTCTAAATATTCTCATTCTCTTGTAGACATTGCTTTTCCCACTAGAACCATAGAACGCTATACTCATTGGCTTCCCATATTCATGTGATCCTGCTCAAATAAGAAGGCTCCAGTTACCAACGGTCTTTTTGACCTTGAAATATAATACTTGTCTTTTCAGACTACATACAAATATGTATGTTATCTTTTCTCTCAAAATCTCAACAAATTAAACCTTATTATTTAACTTATGATTCCCAGGTACAATATCTGGAATATATTTTCAAATTTGTTTCAAAATTTCAGAAAAATTTCATAATCTAAAGGAGTAAAGGTTGATGGTAAATCATCCAGCCAATTTGAAGATGATAATGATTGTCATATTTAACAATCATTATGAATATACAACATATATAACAGTCATAATGAATATACATATACACACACACATTACCTTGAAGATTTTTCCCCCAAGGAAAGATTATCCAGAGTTTCTTTAGTTTAAATATTGAAAGTTTATATGTATTTTGAAATCTATTACTTGAGTATACTAGCTCATGTTTTTGTAAAAACAAAATTTTGACAATTATTGTTAAGGGTACTCAACTAATTACTTTTTATTATATATTTCAAATGGTTCCATGGTCTTTATAAATTTAATAATTAAACATCCCTTCTAAGTATTTCAATGTTCTATCAAACTTTCTGAAAATTTATGTAAATGTCATGAATCCAAAAAAGTAAATTAACAAATATGGTATCAACTTATCTTAAAATGTTCTAATACTATATTTAAAAGCAGCATACTTTTCACTTAAAAACTGCAATTTTAAGTCAATTATGTGATATTTAATGAGATATAAGTCATATGATATTTTAATATCTTTGGTTCAGTCTTGAAGACCATAGAACTTGACAAAAGTATTCATTCTTGTAGCACCATAACACTTAACAATATCATAGTAACATCTGATTAAATTCAAGATCACTTTCACAGCTTCATTTAACTATGAGTTCACACAACCATGGTTATTCTATTGACTAATAACAATAATAAATGCTAACATAGCAATAACTATGTGTTAAGAGACACTGCTCTAAGACCTTCATTACTCTTCCAATCATTTCTGAAGATTTGGCATTTGGAGATCAATATTATGTTCTACTCATAGATGAAAACACTGAGATCAAGGTGTTTAATAATTTATACAACAGTATATAGCTAATAAGAGGTGAGAATGGGATAGGAAGCCAACGTGTCTGACTTCAGAGGATGCTCTTTACAGGATAATGGATATGGGAACCAAGGCCAAGAATTATTAATGGTGTTTCTGTCACACATAATGGCCTTACAAAATTATTGGTTTACCATTTCTGGAATTTGGACCTGATGGGTTAATAGTCTTAATAGACCAATAGTCTTGGTCGTATTGTCTGCTTTTTTGTGTGTTTGAAACTTTGCTACATGCTTTAGCTAGATTGAACAAAATCTTTATGAGAATGTAGAAAGCCACCCCTTCTCGTCCCACAAACACAGGGAAGTGGTCTTCCATATTCTCTAAAGAAAGAGAAAATTGACTGCCATTTCCTTGACATGACTGTAATCGGCAAAACAGGTAATGTGGAGGCTCATTGCACAATTCAAACTTTCAAATTTACAACCAAGTTAGAAATTTGGTGAAAGATATTTGAAACTTGAAATGTTGAATTGTTATGTCTAGCAAAAAGACCCAGATTAATGATCAATATTTTAAAAGATTAAAATTATTAAGCTTGGGTTTGTGCTCCCTAGAGAATGAAAAAACCTCAACTTTCAAAGGGTCAGTAGAAAGCAGCGGAAATAAAGTGTCATTTGTAATTAAAATGAGGGATTTGGATGTTGTTTGAGGATAAAAATGCAGTACCCATCTCTTCAAAATAACTTAATTACAGAGATCATACAGGGGATTAACTGAGTTTTCAGGACATTCTTTCAGAGAACAAAATGACAAGAATGAAATATTGCAGATGTGCAGATAGTAAAAATGTCCATGGAAACAAATTATCCATTGATAATCCAATTACCTGTTGCTTACAGATCTCCAATCTGTTAATTATCTCCATTTATTTTGAATCTGCTTTCAGCCACAGGGATTCATTATGGTCCATTCAAGTCTCTGCCATAATTCAACACTTTTTACTCTTTTTTTTTTAACATAAAGAAAATTGTCTATCATTTCTTCACAACTTTGATTTGTTGTGTTTTCCATTCCTTCAAACTGTTTTGGATTAGTATTATTTTTCTTTAATAGGAAAACATGGTCAATCTGAGTCTCAAATGGAACATCAAGGTACTGAATGTATTAAGCTAGTCCTGACATTATTTATAGAATTCTGTAACTGTATATGGGACCTTATAGAACACATAAAGTCATAACCATCTCTCATCATGTTAGTATCCATTCTCATTCTAGTTCATATCACCCTGCTATTTCTCTACATCGGTGAGGCATCATTAAATATTCATGACATGACACTGAAATAGTGCAAATAAAATGGAAAGAACTGAGTTGATTTCTCTTTTTTATTCACTCACACAATCTTTGCCATGACTGTATAGGCTGTCATTTTTGCTACTCTCTCTCCTAGGCTAGCCAACAAAGGCACCATGGGAATCTTGAAAACATCATTTCAGTAAACCTAAAAGATCTATATGGCCTCAATAAATAGTGCCATGCTACTAAATGGAAAAGATGTTGAAAGGAATATACTGTTCTCTGTAAATGAAGACAAAACTACTACATAAACCTTTAATTCTTTTTCCCCTCATCAGATATGCTTTTTGGTATGTCACCATTTTCCAATATGAGTGTCCACATTTCCTAGCTCTAATCCTCAAAAGGCAGATCTGGGGAATCTAACTTACTAACACATCCAAACCTGGCCCAGTTAGTCAGGGTTCTGCCAGGAGATATAAAGTACAAGGGGATCATCTGGTATAAATGTGACAGCAAAACTCAATCCTCCAGTAGAAGGCATCAAGTGCTCCTATAGAGAAGCATATAAAAAAGATACATGCGCCAAATATCTCCTTATACTACTTTTGCTGCTTTGGGGATTTCATGTCTTTGCACATGCTCTTTCCTCTGTCAGTGATGCTATTGTCATCATGCATGGCCAACTTTCTTCATTTGCTCTTCAAGGGTGAAACCAAATATCATCTCCCCTGAGACAACTTCCCTCCTCTCTGGTTTCTGTGTTCACTTGGCAGTTTGTTCCATAAACAACTATCACGCCAGTAAGGGCACAATTTTTTATGAAAATCCCAACTAAGAGACAGAATGGATCCATAAGCAAAAGCTAACTATCTGCTGTCTACAAATGAGAAACCAGAAACATAGAATACATGGAAATGTGAATGTGAATGGGTAGAAAAAGATATTATGTGAAAAAAGAAGCATATGAAGGCTGAGCTGGGTAAACTTAGGAAGTTTACCTCGCTGAGTGTCTGTGAAAGTAGGATGATGATAGTAACTAACCCATTAAATTTTTGTGATGCTTAAATGCATAAACATGTAAAATGCTTAGATACATATAGTTCTAAAAATATGGTTGTATATATTATTTTTGGCTTAGAAAGTGTTATAAATGTTAACAGAAACTCTTGTATAAAGAGCTGTGGAAACACAAAGATGATGTGATTTTGCCTGTAGTTCACTAAAGGAATTCAAAGGAGAGGTCAGTGTACACAAAACTTGGGAGAACACTGGGAATGTAATTAGTAAACAAAAGTGGGAATAAAAATTCAGGGTGTGAGTAAAACATGTTGGAAAGTAAATGGTATGTTTGGGGAACAGTAAGTGGTTTGTATAGCTAGAAGGTAAAAAATATAGTGAAGGAGAGAATGGAGATTAGATTAGAAATGTAGCATGATATCCTTGGCCTCATTGGGGTTCAGAGCACTCTAGTATTAGGCGATTGAGATCTATCTGGCAGAGATAGGGGTTTTGTCTCCTAATTTCTCGCACTTTAGCTGTGTGATCCCTGAAAAATGATTTAAACTCTCTGTGCTTCAGTTTCTTATGTTGCTGCAATGATTAAATTAGATAATGTGAAACATCAGAATATTTGTGGAATAAATATGAAGCCATCACTTAGAAAGTTTCTACATGTAAAAGCTGGAGAAAATCATCTAACCTCTCAGACTTTCAGGTTCTTATATGTAAAAAATGAAAAGTAGCAAGAAAATATTACTAAAACAATACAAAACAATATTTGTACACTATAATGTGTTCTAAGTACCAACAAAATTAATGTACCATTTCTTGAATACCTACTAAAGTGATATCTACTGTACAAAATAAATTAAAATATACATATGTTCAAAATGTGTATGTTCCCTTATTTTTTCACCTATTCTCTACAACAAGGTAACATCAATTTTATTAATTCTATTTTTATTAAGAAAGAAAATGAGGCCAAAAATTTAATAAATTTTCATAGGCTCACACAAGAAATTTAAATATCTTGGTTATTTCAAATTCCATATTCTGCTTCATTTTATGTTTTCAGATGATCGTTATTATAAACATTACTTATTTTCTATTTATATTCTGTCTTTTGATTCTGTTAATATGTCTAATACTGGGAGAAAAGAATTGACTGAGCAATGATATTATATAAGTAATGTTCTTAACCTAGAAATAGTTCCTTATCTGTAATTTACTCATGTCTCTGTTTAAAGAAAATTAGAAAGGACAAACATTTTTGAATGCTAAATTCAGTAAAAATTAGAAATATTTACTTCCTAAGGAAAATCCTTCAAGAATGCATCGAGAAACTCTCAAAGTAATAAACAACCCACATAAAAATAAATTAGCATATGATTAGAAGCAAAATGTCCATCTCCACCTCTGGAATATCTATCAGACTATGGCACCTGAGCTTTTTATAGCCCCTTGGTAAGAACTGAGGCATGGAACATATTATGTAAAATCTCCCATTCTAGACAACCTTGAAGTATACTGTAGTGACATAAAGCTACCAACTTTGGTCCAAAGAAAAGGACAAACCCACTCTTATCTTAGGAGAGCCATTGACTCTGAAGATCACACTGAAAATAATTTCTCTAATTTTCAATCATAATTACATAACCAGACTATCTTTTTTTCCCTCATGCGTATTTTCAAAAAAATCTTCAGAAATAACTCCACAGTCTAAGAAAAGTCTATTTTTCCTAGTAGGAGACCCAATTATAGTTATTTGTTAGAAGATGATCTGCCATGGTATGTACAGACTGGCTAAAATATGTACACTGTAAATTCCTTCTTATTTGAGAGAGAGAGAATGGGGGGAGAATCTTTCAAGCAGACTCCCTACTAAAGCGTGGAGGCCACCAATCCTTAATCCATAAGATCATGATCTGAGTCATGAGATCAGGACCTGAGCTGAAACCAAGAGTCAGATGCTTAACCTCCTAGGACACCCAGATACCCTGACAATGTAAATTTATATGAGTTGTCTCTCCTAGTATGTGATTACCAGTACTTCCAGGGGGCAATCTCAAAGGGTGTTTCAAGCATCTTAAATTTAACCTAGGTATCAAAAGGAGACAAGAATCCTGAGGAGAAGTATAAAGCAGAACAAAGAAAGACCCCCTGGTCCACTAGAGTTCACCTCTACTGCATCCCTATATCCAGAGCCTATGTCTCTCCAATGCCACTATGCCCAAGAGAAAGGCTAAAGGGGATGCTAAATGAGATAAAGCCAAGGTAAAGGATGAATCACAGACAAGATCTCCTTCAAAGCCAGAGCCCAAGACTAAAAACCTCTGCAAAGAAGAGAGAAAACATACCCAAAGGGAAAAAGAGGAAACATGGTGCTGACAAGGATGGGAATAACCCTGCAGAAAGTGGAGATGCCAAAACAGACTAGACCCAGAAAACTGAAGGTACTGAAGAAGCCACATGAATTATGTGCATTTTTGATAATTGTGTACTTCTTGTGACTGTACAGTTTGAAATACTATTTTTTATCAGGGTTTTAAAAATGCAGAATTTTGCTTTACTTTTTTTAAGCTATGTTGTTAGCACACAGAATAATTCATTATTATTTAGAGAGTAAGGGCGTATGTCACTAATAGAATATCTCACAGCTGAACTGATATGGGGGAAAACAGTTATCCCTCCTAGTTTTGAGAAAATTCCTCTTGGTTCCCAGGAAGAAGGATACCTTGATGTTGACAGGCATTAGCCACCTTGGAACAAACTCCTTGTGGTGTGGAAAAGGGAAAATTCATTTTTTTTAATGTCTTCTTTTCCCTCCCTGTCTTCAGCATAGACTTGACTCCCTTTAACCCAGAGATTTGTTGGAACTTGACCCCCCCCAAAGTCCCAGTATGTCAAGCTAATTGCCATTGAGATGGATGCCTTCTAAGACTTCCTTTTTAGCTTGTGGGTCTTCAGATTGCTAATGCTGCCATTTTCATTTCATTTCCTGAAAGTCAGAGTCAGCTTATGAAAAGTTGTTGAACAATATTCTAAGCATGAAATGTCAACCCTCACTCCAAACTTTCCCTGTTCATACCACCACATGAAGACTTCACTGGGATTTATAGTGGCTTTCTGATTTTAGTAGTCCATTGAAGAATGGACTTTGGAAGTTTTATACTGTTAATGATTGTCTCCCAGTATCCTGCCTGAACTACCATGGTTATTTATGAAAAGTATCCTTAATAAATCTAGATACAGTTTGGCTAGGGAAAAAAGCAAAGAAAACACAATCCTTGGATTATAAAGTACTATTCTCTTTTCTCTTGGTTTACCAAGAGCACAAAAAAGAAAACCAAGCATCTCTGTAGTTTTTCACCAGGGTATTTAAGAACATCTCTTTGTGATATGTTGAAAAACGCAAGCTCCTTGGAAATAAAGAGTGTTTTATTACCTACTTGGTATTTGATATTTGAAGTCTCAGGTTCTTAACTAAATTTTATTTTCCTCTTTGTCAAGCTTTGTTGGAGCTGTGGAGATATTACATAAATTAATTAAACTAATACCTTTGAAACAAAACTTTTTACCTTTATCATGTATCCCAAACTTATGTGAATATGAAGAATATGGTGAGTATACTCTTTCTACAGGATGCTCAGTTCAAAGGATAGGCTACCCCATAAGGTCATTTTCCCTTGACTAGTATCTTTAGATGCTCTACTCGGTCAGTTGTCAGATGGTACTTTATGCCAAACAAAATAAAATAAAAATACAGCTAATAATGTTATTATTTATAATATAACAAATTATTATTACTGATCTTCCTACCTCCACCTCCAAACTTTCCCTGTTCAAACTAATAAGTGCTTTACCTCAAGAAATGGTGAGATTGGGGCACCTAGGTGGCTCAGTGGGTTAAGCCTCTGCCTTCGGCTCAGGTCATAATCTCAGGGTCCTGGGATTGAGTCCTGTATGGGGCTCTCTGCTCAGCAGGGAGCCTGCGTCCTCCTCTCTCTCTCTCTGCCTACTTGTGATCTCTCTCTGTCAAATAAATAAATAAAATAGTTTTTTTAAATGGTGAGATTATTTTCTAATAATTGGTTAATATGCAATATTCATTGGAGGGGAAACTAATTGATGTACATTTTTCCTGATTTTCCTTTGTTCTATGATGGGGCTAGAATAGGCAGTTTACTAATATTTTAGCTTAAATTGGATATCAAATTAAATACCAATTTATAACAATTTTAGCTACAACCAAAGTATACTGTAAATCCAGGTCATGCACTGTAGAATAAGACATCACCAATTAACAAACGTGGGAACGATTCAAATTTAGGTAAATTGAGGTAATCAGATGCAAAATAAATTGTGTCTTTTTCTTCTTTTCCAAAAGAAGTAACTGTACCTACTTCACTTGTGCTTGGTCTTTGACTAATGTGTCACTGTGCATCACATTTTCATTGTCCCTGTAATTCATAATATGAAAATTCATTTATAGTACAAATATAATGGGCACATTTTACCTCTAATTAAGATTACTCATTAGTTCACACCCACCAAGAATTTTACTGTGCTTTCAATTCATCACTGCTTACATTAATGTACCTTGTTTAATCACAGTAATGCCAGGAATTATTCCATCATAACCAGAGATGTACTAATTTATTCTTCTCAAAAAAGAGAAATTTTAACATTGAAAATTTGGAAATTTATATGTGCATATGTTTAATAAGACATATATAAAATTTATATATGCACATATTTAACAATACACATGTATAATAGTTTTTGCTATCATGCGATCTGAGGAGAGTATAAGAAAGTATGTTTGCCTTCACTCTGAGAGGAAACTCATTTCTGCTTCAATATTCAATCAATATGGGCATAACACAAAGCCTGTGAAATTTGACACAGCCAATTATAAAAAAATTCTCTATTAAAAAGTTTCCTCATCCTAATCTCCCTTACCCCCTTATAAAGTGAAGAAATAATTTGTAAGTGCATAGGCTACAAGTCTTGGTTCAAGAATTAGTAAAAAATAAACATGAGATCTCTCAATCTCTTCAGAAGATCATTTCTTAAATGGATATCTTCTGGATGTGCGCTTATCAACTAAAGTGCTTTGTGATTCAGACTAAAATCCTATGGTAATATTTGAAGAAAGACCATTGGAAAGTGCTGCCTGCTTGTCTTCAATCCAATTTAATTCACAATTGGGCTTCATTAGTATCGTACAGTGCTGGCTCCAAGTTATGCTGTTTGTGAGTTAGAGAAAATTACAGTGAGCTTTCAACCTAAAGAGTAGTTCAGAGATTCTCTACCATCTCAAGAAAAGGTTAGCATAGAACCCTGTAAGTCTACCACTATTCTAAACACTGAGTTTTTCTTTTATTTCTTTTTTTTTTTTAACACTGAGTTTTTCTTGTTGGAGTGTTTGGTGTATCGTAGTCAAGGAATATGTTTTATGCAAAAGAGATTTTAAAGATTATCTTGTACATTCAAGAACATTAAAATCAAAATTGGGAGAGTATATATGTCTATGTGTGTGTATTTGCAGTTGTGGGTGGGTAACTGGATGAGTCATGCATTTCCAAACAAAACAAAATTCTATATACTAAAGAACATAAACATACGTAAATAAAACCTATGTGGGGCCTAGAAGTTTATAAAAGAAATAAGGAATTTGGAGAGAGAAACAAAGGGTAGATAGGGTTTGAGATTAGCCTTGAGGGTTGTACAGAAGTTGGATGGGTGATGAGAGGTATGGAAGGCAGGGTTCTGAAGATAACCCCTTAGCTATCCATTCTCTGTTGAATCTAATACTAGTGAAGGTACTTGCTATAAAAAGATTTTGCAGATGTAATTGAAGTCCCTCAAAAATGACTTTAAACTACTGGAGATTGTCTGAGTGGGCCTGACCCAATCAAGTAAACCCTTTACATGCATAATTTTCTTTTGCTGAGGGCAGAAGTCAGAAAGATGTACTCCTGCTGTCTTTAAGGAACAACACAAATAGTTATGTTGTGAACTTCTGAGGGACAACCTTTAGAAGCTCAGAGCAGCCCACTGCTAGCAGGCAGCAAGAAAATAGCAATATACCTGCAGAGAAATTCATCTTTCAATAACCAGTATTATTGTAAGAGGATCTAAACCCTCAGATGAGGATCTCAGCTCAGCCAACACCTTGATTCACCCTGTGAGATCTAAACAGAGAATCCAGATAGCTGTGGCCAGACCCCTGACATGGAAAACATGAGATAATAAGTGTATTATCTGGGGCACCTGCGTGGCTCAGTGAGTTAAGCCTCTGCCTTCAGCTCAGGTCATGATCTCAGGGTCCTGGGATCGAGCCCCACATCAGGCTCTCTGCTCAGCGGGAAGCCTGCTTCTCCCTCTCTCTCTCTGCCTGCCTCTCTGCCTACTTGTTATCTCTCTTTCTGTCAAATAAATAATTAAAATCTTAAAAAAAAATAAATGTATTATCTGAAGTTGCTGAGTCTGTAGTAATTTTTTTTACTACATCAATAGAAGCTAACACAACAAAGATGAGTGGGAATAGCCAGGAGATGAGAGGACTCTAGTACACACACACACACACACACACACACACACACACACACCTGTATGTATATGTACATGTATATATGTACATATACATATATATATACGTATACGTATACATACATATACATATATGCATATATGTATACATATATATGTATGTGTATGCATACATATATATACATATATATATACATATATGCACTTGCCTGGAATGAGGGAATAATAGTGGTAAAGAGGAGTAGTTCATTTCAGAGTACAATAATAGCTTACTGAATGTCAGACTGAAGTTTAGACTGTCCCCTTGAGAATAAAGGTAGTTTGGCAGTCTCAAGACGAAAATGGTCTACTTTATGCCAAGTATAACATACTTGAGGGTATAAGAGTGTGAAATAGGAGGGCTCTATGAGGCAAGCAAGAAGAAGAGGGAAGAGGACAGAGCAGATGAGTGAGAAAAAAAAAAAAAAACAGCTGTTAGAACAAGAGAGTCAGACAGGTTAGGAAATAGAACACCCAATCATTTGTAGGGAAAGAAATTGTGAAATGAAAAGTTATGGGAATAAAGAGCAAACTAACCTGAAATATAGGGAAGAGAAAAATAACATATTCTTTATGAACATATTCAGGTACTCTCTGATAAAAAGGTACTAATAAGAAAAGAATTTGATATTAGAAAATGCCTGGCTGGCTCAGTTGGCAAAGCATGCAGCTCTGGATCTTGGGGTCATGAGTTCAAGTCCTGCATTGGATGTAGAGCTTACTTAAAAGCAAAAAACAAACAAAATACTTACTCTTCAACAGACATTGTTAAAAAATATGAAAAGGAAACACTAGGCAAACATGCTATAAAGTGACTCACGTTTATAAGAAGGTGAGAAAGAAAATGCAGTAACTCCAAGAGAAATGAGGAACTTCGCAAAGTCTACTTTAAAAGATGGAGTTAAAGTGGTAGGTTTAAACAATCTGAAAAGCTTTTCAATCCATGGTTAGTATGTACTAGGATTTATGAGGCTATCTTCATATATGGGTGAGTAGAGCCAATAAGCTACTGGTAAAAATTAGAATTTCATGTCAACTGACATTTTCCTTAAAGTTTCTTGAAAATGTATCAGATTCTTGAATTGTCAAGGGAGGAGAAGAAAATTAATACATTTTCTTTATTTGACTATGGATAATCCAATTAGTAATAATTTTTATACAATGGAGAACAATCTGGAATACATAAGCTTATTGAATCCATGATAATAATTGAAATTAAAATATCAGAGTAGGCAAAAATAAGTTTGCTTATATTTAAAGAGAAACCAGTCTTAAAAGTTCACAACTAAAGCAAGTTCTTATTTGAAGTTATGTGAGGACTATAACTTTTCACAAGCTCAATAAGAAAGAAAACAGACTCAGTATTAGAAAGTGCTCATAGAAATTGTTCTTATCACTTTCACATGACTGATTCTTACAAATTCCAAGTGAAATGTTATTTTTATCTTTTTCTTGTTTCAAGTTTTTTTTTGTTTGTTTCTGTTGGGTTTGGGGTTTTTTTGTTTTGTTTTTGTTTTTGTTTGTTTTTTAATTACAGTGTGGTTAACATACAGTGTTTCTATTAGTTTCAGGTATATAATATAGTGTTTCAACACTTCCATATGTTACTCAGTTCTCATCATGGTAAATGTACTGTTAATCCCATTCACCCTTCTACTACACACCTCCCCTCTGGCAACCATCTGCTTGTTCTCTATAGTTAAGAGTCTATTTTTTGGTTTATCTCTTTTTTTACTGTGTTCATTTGTTCTGTCTCTTAAATTCCACACATGAGTAAAATAATATAGTATTTGTCTTTCTCTTATATTTCCCTTAGCATTATACTCTCTCGATCTATCTGTGTTGTTTGTCACAAATGGCAAGATTTCATTCTTTTTATGGCTGAGTAATATTTCATGGTATGTGTGTGTGTGTGTGTGTGTGTGTGTGTGTGTACACATCACATCTTTATCCATTTGTCTATCTACAGACACTTGGACTGTTTCCGTAGTTTAACTGTTGTAAATAATGTTGCAATAAATATAGGGGTGCGTATATTCCTTTGAATTAGTGTTTTCATATTCTTTGACAGAGGAGAAAGGATTATACAATGGGGAAAAGACAGTCTTTTTAACAAATGGTGTTGGGAAACTAGACAGCTGCATGCAAAAAAAAATGAAACTGGACCACTCTCTTACACAAAAATAAACTCAAAATAGATTAAGGACCTAATGTGAAACATTAAACCATGAAAATCCTAGAAGAGAGCACAAGCAGTAATCTCTGTTGTAACAACATCTTTTTTGATATGTCTCCTGAGGTTAGAGGGAAAAAAAAGGAAAAAAAAAAAAAACTATTGGAATTACACCAAAATAAAAAGCTTTGGCACAACAAAGTAAAACAACAAAACTAAAAGACAACCTAATGAACAGGAGAAGATATAAGCAATTGACATAGCCAATAAAGGGTTAGTATCCAAAATATATAAAGAACTTCTGTAACACAATACCAAAACCAAATAATCTAATTTAAAAAATGGGTGGAAGACATGAGCAGATATTTCTCCAAAGAAGACATACAGATGGCCACAGACACATTAAAACAGGTGTTATTTATCTAATTAAAGAAAATAAATTCAGAGAACTTAATTAACAAGTGTCTAAATCCACAATGCTGGAAACTGGGGCATCTGAGTGTATAATCTTATCATTTCTGACTCCAAATCTGAATCTGCTGTTCATTTTTTTTTTATCTTACTCCCTCTTGGCATCTGTCCATTGGCATTCTATGAACTGGATTTTTTAAAAAGTGTCATATACATAGTTTGATTTAAGGAAATAAATCTTTCTTCCTAGCTGTCCAAAATCTTAGAAAACACAACCAGGTCAAAGGAAAATAAACTGCAATCATTAAAATTGAGTAGTATTTCAGATGTATGGCACTATTATAAGGTGTATATCAAATACTGGGAAACATAATTGAAAATGTGTACACACAGACTTTTGAGCTACAAAAATCTAGGTTGATATATTATCTTCACCATTTACTGACTGTATGACATTGGGCACAGTATTTAACCTTTCTGGGGTTGAGATTTAAGTATACATTGAGAACTTACTAAATTAAATTCATAATTCACATCATATAGAAAGCTTACAATAATCACTGATTTATACCAATCTGAAATATTATTAAAAAAAAGAATAAATAAAACAAGATTGGATCGGGAGGGAGACAAACCAAAAGAGACTCTTAATGTCATAAAACAAACTGAGGGGGGCGGCGGGGAGGGATGTTGGGAGAGGGTGGTGGGGTTACATTATATGCTTATAAAAATAAATAAATAAGATAAGATAAAGAACAAAGAAAAATAAACAGATTGGATGAGATAACTTCAAGTTCTTTTCTAATGTTACAGTTGTCTTTCTCTTTTAAGTGTGTACTCAATGATTACTAGAAAATATATAGACTACAAGCCATGTTTAGAACAGTTCCATCATTTTCTTCTGTCCATTTTCAGTCAATCTCCACCCCCACACCAGCCCTAGGCAACTGCTGATCTACTTTCAGGCAGTATAGATGTTTTTCCCCTGAACATTTCACATATATAGAATTATAGAATATGTAGTCTTTTGGTCTGTCTTCTTTCATTTAGCATAATTTTTTTTGAGATTCACTCATCTGATAGCATATGTTGCCACTTTTTAATTGTTGAATAGTATTCCTTTGCATGGGTTTATCTATCCACCACTTCATGAATATTTGGTTTTATTTTTAATAATTTGGGGGCTATTTTGGATAACATTGCTATCAGCATTCACATGCAGGAATTTGCATGCACTAATTTCTCTTGGGTAGATTCCCAGGATTGGAATTATTGGCCATAGAGTAAATTTATTTTTATCTTTTAGAAAAACTGTCAAACTGGGGCGCCTGGGTGGCTCAGTGGATTAAAGCCTCTGCCTTCAGCCCAGGTCATGATGTCAGGGTCCTGGGATCGAGCCCTGCATTGAGCTCTCTGCTCAGCAGGGAGGCCTGCTTCTCCCTCTCTCTCTGCCTGCCCCTCTGCCTACTTATGATCTCTCTCTCTCTCTGTGTCAAATATATAAATAAAATCTTAAAAAAAAAAAGAAAGAAAAACTGTCAAACTGTTTTCCAAAGTGATTGCATCATTTTACATTCCCACCTACAATGTATATGGGTTCCACTTTGTCCACAACCTCACCAGCATTTGTTATTGTCTATCTTTTTATTATAAACATTCCAGTGAATGTGAAGTGTTATTTCATTATGATTTTCATTGCATTCCTTAATTATTAATGTTGAGCATTGATTCATGTGCTTATTTGCCACTTACATGTTTGATGAAGTTTCTAGTCAATTCTTTGCTCATTTTTAATTGGGTTGTCTGTCTTAATATTGAGTTGTAGGAATATTTTATATATTCAGATTATAAGTCATTTATCAGAGAGATGGTATATATTTTACTCCAAGCTGTGACTTTAAAAAAAAAAAAAGATTATTTTTGAAGCACCAAAGTTTTTAATGTTGATAAAGTCCAAAAATTCATATTACAAAATTGGATTGATCATGTTTGGGGTATTATATGTAATAACTCTGCCTAATTCAAGGTTCTCAAGATTTCCTCTTATATTTTATTCTACAAGGCTTAGAGTGATAATCCTTACATTTATACATGTAATCCATTTTGTGTTTATTTTTGTCAATGGTGTGGGGTAGTGGTCTAAATTCATCCTTTTGTATAATATCCAAATTCTCAGCACCATTTATTGAAAAGTATGTATTTTTCCCACTAAAATGACTTCATTGTCAAAAATCAATTAACCTTAAGTGTAAAAGTTTATTTTGTACTTTTAATTCTTCCTTTGCTTTATATGACTCTCCTTAGGTAAACACCATGTTGTCTTGATTACCATACTGATTACTATAACTTTATATTAAGTTCGGATATTGAGAAGTATGTTATCCAATTTTTTTCTTTTTTCTTTTCTTTTTTTTTTTTTAAAGATTTATTTATTTATTTGACAGACAGAGATCACAAGTAGGGAGAGAGGCAGGCAGAGAGAAAGGAAGGGAAGCAGACTCCCTGCCGAGCAGAGATCCCGATGCAGGGCCCGATCCCAGGACCCTGGAATCATGACCCGAGCCGGAGGCAGAGGCTTTAACCCACCAAGACACCGAGATGCCCCTCCAATTTTTTTCTTAATCAAAATTGTTTTATCTATTCTCCTTTGCATTTCTATACAAATTTTAAGATCAGTTTGTTAATTTCTGCAAAAAAAAATCTGTTGGACATTTGTAGCAAATGTATTGAATATATACATCAATTTGAAGAGAATTACAGCCCTGATAATATTTAATATTCAAATCCATGAAACTGGAATGCTTCTCCATTTATTTAGATCTTTAATTTCTTTCAGGAACATTTCATAGACACCAGTGCATTTTGTTGTTGTTCTTTTTATTATAAAACATATCATTCTTTTTATTCTATTGTGAATAGAATAACTTTCTTAATTTCATTTGTTGTGTGTTTGTTGCTAATATATAGACACATACTAATTTTTTTTTTATCCAGTGACCTTAATGAACTTGTTTATGAGACATAAAAGAGAGAACACGTGTGTGCATGTGTGTATTCCTTAGGGTTTTCTAGATGGAGGATCACAATGTCAGAGATTACACACAGTTTTATTTTTCCTTCCAATAGGAATGATTTTTTTTTCTCTTATTACACTGGCAACACAATATTGAAAAATAATGGCAAGGAGCAGACCTCTCTGCTTTGCCCTGATTTTAGAAGAAAATCATTCGTCTTTCACTATACGTTTACCATTTTGCTATTTATTGTCTACATGTCTCACGATTTTCTTTTCCTTTTTCTTTTTGTATATGCCTGTTAAATAGGTAGTTTGTTGTGTCATTTTTGAATGTAGTTATTTTATTTATTTTTGTGGCTGCTCTAAGGATTAAAATATGCCTCTTAATATGCCACAAGCCATTGGATGTCGGAGGTCATGGGGAAAGATAGTGAATTTTAACTATGTTAATGTCACAAAAATACATTCATTCATTCATCAAGCTGCTGTTGTTAAATCTCACCCATTCATCTCATTTTGATAAGTGGAATAAACTAGTTTTCCTATGAGTGCATCTCTGTAGGGGCATGAAATTAAAATCAAAAGATGAGCAATTTCATGGTAGCTTAATGTTTGTTATAAATATAGCAATGTCCTCTCCTTTGTTCTCAGTGGAAAACTACCTGTCCCTCCCAAAACTGTATTACCAAAAGGAGAAACTGCCTTCAAATATATTCAGAGCTTAGTATGGTCCCAGAGCTGCAGGAGATCCCTTGAGAATCATGAACAATCTAAACCCACCAATGTCCCTGGCACTGGCGTCAGCTACCCTTTTGATGACCCATGAAGGATAAATGGCAAAAACATCTTTTAATATCTTTCTAAATACTGGGCCCTGAGATGGTAGCTATAAATATGTTGGCATATCCTTGAGGCCAACAAAATTGTTATTATTCTACTATTGATATAAATTAGACCCTTTTGGTAGAGTATTTACCATGATTTCAGCACAAAAATAAGAACTTGTTGCTATTTCATTTGGACTTACTATTACCTTAGTTGTTAACCATTCCTCAATTAACAGGGCCCCACCTCTGGCCCTCCTCCTAATCCACTTTTATAAGGAAAGTCAATAGACTCAGAAAGAATATGCCTGCCAGAATCCTGAGGTATCCTCTAATCCTGGATGCTAAAGTAAGTAAGTAAATAAATAAATAAATAAAGTAATAAGTCCAAAATGGAGTCCCTTGTGCTAAGCCCTCTATCCCCCAAATGAGACTTAATTATAGTCTTAGCTCTTACAGAAATGGAATCTTAAGCCAATCAGCCAGGAATCACTTCATCAGCACTAGCTGGGTAATCTGCCCGAAAAACTCCTGTTGCCCAGGAAAGGAAAGGAAAGGAAAGTAGCTGCAATTACTAACCCACTTTTTCATGGTATGCCTTCCATTATGTCTACAAAAGTTTTTCATCTTGTTTAAAATCTCAGAGCTCCTTTCAATCTGCCAAATGGGATACTGCCCTCTTTGAACTGATATTTGCTCAAATTAACTCAACACTTTCAATAGGTCTCAGTTTATCTTTTAACATGGCCAATGTTCTGGCTGCCAGAGATCATGGAAACCCTTACCCTCCTTCCAAGCCTACTTTCAGAGTATCCAAGTGCATGTTTCTGAGGTCTATTTCCTCCAGGTAGATTATAAGCTTGGCATATGCACATTTAGGCCAGGGGGTGATCAAGGGATAGCTGTTCAGGGGTTACAGATGGAACCTGGATAGGTCTTTCATGGTGAGCCAGTGACCTGGGGATGGGCAAAAAAGAAAAAATGAGCTCTGGGCTAGAGACTACAGACCAGACACCAGTGCTCTATGTTCAAAACTTTGAGGAATTCAAGAATTTTAAACTTTAAATTGGACTTTCAGGTCATTATGAAAATATTAAGGTAAAAGTAAGATGTCTTGGGGCGCCTGGGTGGCTCAGTGGGTTAGGCCTCTGCCTTCTGCTCAGGTCATGATCTCAGGGTCCTGGGATCGAGTCCCACATCGGGCTCTCTGCTCAGCAAGGAGCCTGCTTCCTCCTCTCTCTCTCTCTCTCTTCCTGCCTCTCTGCCTTGTGATCTCTCTCTGTCAAATAAATAAATAAAAAATCTAAAAAAAAAAAAAAAAGTAAGATGTCTTATTTAACAGCATGTTAACCTGCCTCCTACCTTTTAAACATTTAGATATAGGGTGTGATGGACTACATACTTATTGATCTTAGCCCTATAATCATCTGGGATGGGATGGGATATTAATTTCACCTTTGTGCAACTGAGAAAACCTGAGACTCAAAGGATTTGAATAATTTGGCCAAGGTCACAAAGCCAGAAAGATAAACCAGATCTGCTGGTTCCAAAGGCTATGAAAAAAACATTATATTGTGCTTCCCTTATATTGTAACATCACACTTCTAATACTTGTGGAAACTTCAGTGTCACTGGTTTCAAAGACTGCAGTGTTTTGGTGACACCATCCTACCATGATGGAGTCCAAAGAATATAAAATACAAGCTTAAGGAGAGTAAAAAATGCTATCTTTTTGGCTTACTCTGTATTTTTAGCACTCACAAGTAGGTACCTACAAGTATATAGTAGACATTCAAGAAACCTGTGTTGAGGAATGAATAAATTCAATAATGTTGGTGTTTATAGCAGTGTGACCTCATATATAATATGACTGTAATCCCCCCACTGATAACACCTCAAGAATAGAGGAGCAATATAATGATTAGAAAATACTCTAATGGGCTATCCATTCTAGGTGTGAGCAAAGGACTTGCTTTCCACAAGGTGATTTATTTTTATAAAGAAGAAAAAAAGAAAAGAAAAGAAAGAAGTATAAAATAATGTCACCCATTAATATAGGCTTTCATCTGGGAAAGGGAGAGGAATGTATTTTCTTCAGGTCTGTCAAAGCAACCTATAAAGAAAAAGAAAACAAAGCAAAAACAAAAACAAAAAGCCAACTCTGCCAATCATCAATCACTCTGCAATTAAATAGCATCTTCTCATGACATACATCCTGGGTGATTCAGCAAATGGCAAAATTAGCACCTTAATTGATTATGAATTATTCAGGTAAATGGTTCATAAACTGAGATTAAAGAGATGAAAAGGAGCCAGGGCTACAACTTGCCAAAGGGATATGATCTGCTATGGGAGGTGTACTGCAAACGCAGGCTCTTCCTTCAGAGGACAAGTACCTGTAGACAGAAGCTATGAACCATGTCAGGAAAATAAATTTGAATCCTGAAAAAGATCATCATGTCTACAGATAAAAACCTCCACTCACACAGGGGCATGAGCCATTGGAAGGGTCAAACTGAGGGCCGGCTCTATGGTTGGTGCACCCAAAATGGCTAGTGATAAATGACACCTGAGCTTGGCTCATTCCAGTACTGGTGGTGCTGATTTAATACAAAAAGTTACATTGGTTGTGAAATGAGACTTCACCAGAAGCACAGCATTAATAATCCTTTGTTTTTATGCAGGAGGATTGTATTATCTTTACTATGGGTTTAAAAAATCTCCTCTAGGATTTCTGTTCCTTAAGTGTCTCTTGCTAACAGGAGCTTGGTTAAATTGCTTATAAGAACAGAGGAGAGAGGTTGTAAATTGCAGACTTCCCAATTCCCAGAGCTATTCAAGATCTTGTACAGTTGAGGGACATTAATATCTCATACAACCCTACTGCAGTCTTGGGGAAAACACACACACACACACACAAACCCTTCCTTCCTCTCTACCACATTTTCTGCTGTATTATTTTATCTTAAATAAAAATATTTCACCCCTCATTTTCTTTATGACCTTGGTGCTTCTACCTCTCTAGGCAGGATAATCTTTTATGACTATCAGTTTTTCTAACCTTTGATGATTTCTGGGCTTTTCCAGGACAGTAAATACTTCTCAATGACTCAGGAGTCTTCATATTCCTGTTTCTCTTCTGATAAGGGGTCTCAACTCCCTACAGGCACCTATGTATGCTAATGGGACAACAAGGAAACAGGTAAGACAGTGACATATAGCTCCTGACAGTTCAACTAGTTTTGAACAGAGTTATTGAAAGTCTAATGAGAGGCTATTTTCTGGGAGAGTATGCAAATGCAAAGTAGTAGGAGGCATCCTTGAGATCAAATCTCCCCTGCCTTTGCCATGGGAGGGAGTATTCAAAGACCGAACAATTTATAGGATTTGAACATGGGACTTAAACTTCAGAGAACCAGATGCTCCATATTGATGGTATTTACCAAAGTAGCTGCTGGCCTCTGACTATCCCAAGGGGAGCTAATGGTTAATTAAAATACACAAGCTGGCCAGTTTCTGTGGCAAGAAATAAAGAACTTGGAATAACCCAGAAAAAATATATCTGAAGGTCATCAGCAATGCATTTATCAATTTTTAACCTTCCCTTCAGGGTTTTTCATGTTGACATAATCTCTTGTTCATTCAACAAATACTCATCAAATGTCAACTTCATGTCACTTAATGTGCTAGGCACTTTGGAATCAAGGAGAACATCTAATTCCTGACCTCAGACAACTAATAGTCTAAAGGGGAAAGACCTCACTTTAGCTTAATTACCTCCATAAAGGTCAAATTCTGAGATACTGGACTTCTGAAGACTTCAGCATATGAATTATGGGCAAACACAATTCAGCCCATAAAACCAGGTGATTGTGTTCTGGCCAATGGAATATACGGAAAAGTCATATTAACCCCTTATACCACTGGTTCATTAAAAACTGCTGTATATGAACTCCAAGCTCTCTCTCCTTCCTGCCATCTTGAGCAAAAATAAACACAGTAATCATGGAAGCCACAAGTTGAAGTAAGTAAAACCACAAGAGAAAGTTACTGAGATTCCTGATCCACCCCTGGAAGGAGATTAGTCAATCTGCCAGGATCATACATCCTGAACATTACACAAGAAAGAAATTAAAAAAAAAAAATCTATGTTTAAGCCATTATACACATTGAATATATTCAGCAACTAGCTTTGTAAAATAAAATTGTCTTGGATTGAAAACATACAACATACATATATACATACAAAAATGTTTAAAACTGAGTTATTTATCTTCAAAATAATACTCAAAATATACATTTAATTCTTTGATTTTTAAGACATATCAGTGTTATAATTCTAAGCTAATTCTCTGAAAAAGAGGCCAACAGGGTCCTCAAAGTATTGAGAAAAAGTGCCCACAAATCTCATCTTAGGAATCCCTCGATCACCAACCAAATTGCTCAGCTGTCCTAAGCTTCAAACCATAGCTTTATCTACACCACATCTTTTAAGATAAATCTGTAAAACTTGAGTTACAGAGAAATGTTGATGAAATGTCTCTAATATTATTTTATGGACTTAACATTTTTGAAGGCTTAACAACTGGAACCAAACTCTAAATGACTTTAAAATATGGAAGATTTCAAGTTGTCCCCCACTAATTTAAACTAGAATTTTAGTGGAATATTATATTGAGTCATTAAATAACTGAGTCTATGTGAAGTTAGGTAGGTCTAGAAAATATAGCCTGAAGAAATATTTCACCATATGTTCTGACACTGTGACTCATATAAGTTTTGAAATCTGAATTTTAATACCAAAATTTGGAGATTATAAAAGACAGGCACTATTGATGAGTCATAGGATATTAGGTCTAGGGTATTCCAATTCAATTCAAAGAACTGGCTTCTAAGTTCTAAATATCCGTTGATGTGTACACCAAATTAAATAGACAAGGAGTCTGAATTATACAAATTTAGTGAGATATAATAATAGTGTGTATTTTTTGATGTGTCATATTTATCACTTGTCACCTGTATTAGTGGATATAGGAAAAACATCAAGCTGTAAATCAAGCTGTAGGATGTTGATGCCTGGGATAAAATTATAACTTGTACCTTAGGATAAAGGCACAGGAAGAGAACAATGTAATTGCTTGGAGAACTTTATTAATAAGCCAGTGCTCAAATGATCAGAACAACTTTGTTATTGCAATGTTCTATGCCAAAAGGCATCTGGCCATATATTTCCCAATTTCATTTTGCCCAACAGTTCACTGGGTTCTACTGCTGTAGAAACTACTTGTTTCATTTTACTGGAATGCTTAGAACATTGCCAAATCATGAAAATAATTAATTAAATAAGTCAAACTAGATATTAACTCCTTATAGTTATATAGTTTACAAATATTTTCTCCCATTCCATAGGTTTGCCTTTTCAATGATGACTGTTTCCTTTACTGTGCAGAAACTTTTTAGTGTAATGTAGTCCCATTTGTTT
Source organism: Taxidea taxus jeffersonii (assembly GCA_003697995.1). NCBI lineage: Eukaryota > Metazoa > Chordata > Mammalia > Carnivora > Mustelidae > Taxidea > Taxidea taxus. The sequence goes on from ML111266.1 coordinate 269,070, forward strand.
GACTTTTGTTGCCTGTGTTTTTGATGTCAAGTCCCCCAAATTATTGCAAAAACCAATGTCAACCAAACCTATGTTTTCTTCTCGGAGTTCTACAGTTTCATGATATACATTTAATGCATTTTGAGTTGGTTTTGTGTATGGCATAAGATAAAGACCAATTTCATTCTTTTGACATGAGTATCCAGTTTCCCCAACACCATTTAGAGAAAAAACTATCCTTACCCTATTGTGTACTCTTGGCACTTTTGTCAAAGATTAGTTGACTCTATATGCTTGCATTTACTTCTGGGCTTTCTTTCATGGGTATATGTGACTGTTTTTATTCCAGTACCATACTATTTTGATGATATAGCTTTCTAAGGAACTCCAACTCAATAGCAAAATAATTATAATAATCCAAATAAAAATGGAATAAGGACCTGAATAAATATTTTTGCAAGGAAGACCTACAAATGGCCAAAAGACACATGAAAAAATGTTCAGTGCCACTAGTCATTGGAGAAATGCAAATCAAAACCACAATGAGATACCACTTCACAACTGTACAGATAGCTATTATCAAAAAGTAAAAGATAATAAGTGTTGGTAGAGATGTGGAGAAAAATAACTTTTGTACACTCGATGGGGATATAAATTGGTACAGCCATTATGGAAAACAATATGGAAGTTCCCCAAAAAACTTAAAATAGAACTACCATATGACCCAGCATCCCATTTCTGAGTATATACCCAAAGGAAATAAAATCATTATCTTAAAGAAATATCTATGCTCCCATGTTTACACAATAGCCAAGATTTGGAAACAACCCAATTGTCCATTGACAAATGAAATTTTATATGTATAAAATTATTATTCAACCTCAACAAAGAAGGAAATTCTGCCATTTGCAGCAACATGGATTAACCTAAAGGACACTAGGCTAAGTGAAATAGGTCAGACATAGGAAGACAGATAGTACATGGTTTCACTTTATGTGGACTCAAAAATACATCAAACAGATAAGAAGAAAGAGCAGGATAATGGTTACCATGAGGTGGGGGTTAGAGAAAAAAGAGATATGTTGGTCAAAGATACAAGTTTTCAGTTATAAGATGAACACATTCTCTAGATCTAATATACAATATGGTGAGTATCATTAATAGTAAAGTATTGTGTACTTGAATTTCCGAGAGTAGATCTTGAGTGTTTTCACCACACACACACACACACACACACACACAAGGTGGGACAGTAAATACGTAAAGGGGTAAATATGTTAATTACACTGATTGCAGTAATCATTTCACAATGTCTACATATATCAAGACATTATATTGTAAAGCCTAAATATATACAATTTGTATTAAATAATGCTGGGGGGAAAAGTTAAACTGGGACCTCTTGGGGACTGTCAATTTTTTTTTCTGTTGATTTTCTTCTCATCTTTTAGAACAACTTTGTTTAATGATATTCTACATGTATTCTCCTCCCCTAGAGTTCATTTGTTTATTAACTTGATCAACAAGTTAATAAGCCATCTACTTGAGCCATCTACTACATACTTATCTTAGTAAACTGTTTAGGATACAATTATTAGTAAACCAGGCAAAATCTCTACCTTCGTATAGGTTAGATTATAAAAGAGATAATTAAACAGTAATAGTGTAGCTTATATTAGAGTACAAATTTAAACTTGACTGATTTCAGAACTTTTGAGTTTGTGATGTCCTCCAGCATAAAATATCAACTGCTTTAGGTTCCTTATTAGTCAATATGGTAATAGTTATGATTATATTGCTTAGAAATTTGAGAAATAAATGTTTTGCTAACTGCAAGACATTGCTACATCAGACATGGGAACAAAAGGAAGAAAATAGGGTTAAATCATTTTGTCCCCTCATAGTTGCTTTTTTTTTTTTAAATGAGAAAATTGTTCAAAATAATGTTAGGGAAATTTAAATAACCCTTATATTATATACATTATGGTCTTTCCCTACTGTTTTGCTTACTTCTAAATCATCCAGAAACAGGACTCCTGGGTGGCTCAGTCAGATAAGTGTCAGACTCTTGATTACAGCTCAGGTCATGATCTCAGTGTTGTGAGATCCAGCCCCACTTCAGACTCTAAGATGGGCATGGAGACTGCTTACGATTCTCTCTCCCTCTCCCTCTCCTCTCCTAAAAATCAATCAGTCATGCTAAAAGCATATTTGAGAACTGATAACCAGTTGTTCAGTGATACATAGTCACAGCATGACACAAGTATGTATTAATCATTTAACATGCCATGGCTCCATGCAAGGCACTATATAAGGAAGCATTTCACAAAGTTGGATGTTCCTAAAACTTAAGTTGTCCAAGAAACTAACTTAAATCAGTTAATCTGAATATAGGTAGTCATGGCCCATAGGTATTATGATGGTTAAATTTCAATTATGTTAAAAAAAAACTTGAACTATTTAGTCACCTGAGATAACAATGATTTTTCCTTATTTCTTAGGGTCTAATAATTTGTGAACACATTCACCACCCATTATGATGATTTTAAATGTATAGGTTCCCCAATCCATTAAAATTGGTACTATAGTCTTAAATTCACCTTTATTTCAAGATGAAGTAGATCTGGCTGTAAATGTTACCTGATAATTGTTTTACTTGCAAATAAAAATAGCTTGAAAATATTTTATATGTATTTCAGCATTGCCATGAGGTATGTGTTGAGATATTAATGCCTGTTCATAAATATCTTTGTGCTGAAATATTATACAGGGTTATGGTTAAGCTACTATAGGCATAAAATAAATAATTGACCATTTATTTATCCATTCAGTCTTCTTTTCTCAAATGAGTGATGGTCCTACATTTGGGCATCTTTTACAACTCTTACATTAAGCTCTTCCATGAGGAGAAAGCAATAAATTTGTACAAAACCCATCTGAGGTATTATTGGCTTCATAAAAACATTACTTTATGAATCCCAAACTATAAGTGCCTTTCTCTAACCCCACTCTGAAGTTACTTGGTGTCTTAAGTCATAAATATGTACAGAAATTCAGTGCCAAAATTAATTAACTTACAGTCAAATAAATACAAGTCAGTGAGCAATATGGCAAAGTTAGACAACTGTTGCTTTGGAGTAGACATAGTTAGTCCCTTCTAATGTGACACATATTATAATAAAAAATTGAATTAGCATAAGTTTGTTTATTTGACACATAAATACTGAGAACCTACTATGTTTTTAGATGTGTAGACAACAGTGATAGGAAAGACAGACTCATATATAACTTTATCTTCATGCAGAAAGTGTGTGTGGGTGTGTGTGTGTGTGTGTATGTGAAGAACTAGGCATTATTCAAATATCACACATGCAAAGTAATTAAAATACCAGTTTTAATCACAGATAAATCTAATCTTGTTTAATTCTTCCATTATACACTTTCATTTTTATATTCTCTCCTCTAAATATTTTATAAATGTCTTCCTTTTTAAATTTATTAGTCTTGCATGGTGTTAGTGAAAGGAAGGTAATGCAAAAATGAAGCAAGTCAAGGTCTCTGACCCCAGGGAACCTATTAGCACTTCTAAATGTTGGCTTCATTGCTCTGGCAACTTTGAAGAAATTTTGCACCTAAAAGCATTGTTGGGAATAAACCAATAAATGACAGAGAATAAATTAAGTCTGAGTATGGTAGCAGCACCAGTCAATGACAGTGAAGTAATAGGACCAGTTCCACTTCCCAATGCCTGGTTAAAGAAACAATAGGTTTCCTATGACTGGGATTGATGACCTATAACTTTAGGAAAATGTAACTAGTTTATCTTCTCCTTTTCGTACAATTCACCCCTTTAAAAGACAAGAAGTTTTAATATGAGATAGATGTGAAGAATTTAAATCCTTGTAAAAATGATTCCAGAATCAAGCTATTAAAAAAGCAATCACAGAAAGAATGACCTTGAATGATGTGCCAGAAGTGAACTTGGAGGAAGGTCTTTGATCAGAACCTAGCCTGAAGGTATGAAGACTCAGGAGAACCTGAAGAAAACTTTTTCATAGCAAGGTAATTTTGAGGTTGATTTTTAAGGTTACCAATTGGATGTGTTAAAGAAAAAAAAATGGAGTAATAATACACATTTGTATCATGAAATGCTTTTGCTTTAAACAGTTTTTTTTTTTAATATTTTAGCAGTGAAATACTTTCTTGAAACAACATCCAAGTCCAGTATATGAACCAATAATCAATGAAATGTTTTGGTGGAAGCTGAGATAGAAGACCCAGCATGGGTCTTGGCTTTGCCTGCCCTGCACCTTTTCCAGATGTAGGGGTTCTCAAGTCACCTCTCTATATTCTCCGTGTCTCCTTGAATACAAGTTTTGGAACCAGGAACAACTTAATTTGAATATCAATTCTTATAATTATGTATGGAACCTAAATCAAACCATTGAAAAATTTTAAGCTTTAATTTAGTCATCTGTTAAGAGTTAATAGCACAAATTTAGTGGGATAATAAAATGAAAAATATTTGCAAAATACTAGGCATACAGTAAGTCTTCAATTAATGTGACATTATTCTTTTTACTAATACAGTGTTCACTGCATTTCACACTTTAATATACTATCAGCATTCGTGGCAAGATATCAAACTTCCAAAGTTTCTTTTGTTTTGTTTTGCTTTTAGAAAGTGTTGAGTATATTTATTTGCATCTAAATCTACAAACTCAAATCCAAAATTAATGGACAGTTCTAAATGGATATGTACATATAGTTTTATTCAGATTATTGATTTTTTTGCAAGGTGATTAAGGAAAACTTGAAAAGCTCATTGATTAGATGAAGTTTACTAGCTCAAAAGATTTCTGTGCCTCTTTTTCTCCTTCATTCTTTTAATGTATGATTTTTAATGATAGAGAAAATTTCACACATATTCAGTATTTCCCTACTTTGAAGAAGACATTCTCTTAGTTGTTTGTGGCTTCTTTTGACCACTTTTTAATTAGATATAGATTAGAAAAAGTCAAATTGCATATTTGCCCTTTTTTACTACATAAAATCAACATAATTTAGATTTTACTAAAGGAGAATCAATTATGATTTCTTATAACCTATACCCATGTAACTTACAGGTCTAAAATTGTATGTTTTTCACCACTCTAGGAATATGTCTGGGATTTTAGTGTTCATAATTGCCCCCCCAAATTTTTATTGTGACAAAATATTCCTAACATAAAATTTGCCATCATAGCCGTTTTAAGTATACAACTCAGTGGCATTAAATAAATTCATAATGTGGTATAACCATCACCACTATCCATCTTTATAACTCTTTCATTTTGTAAAACTGAAACTCTATACCCATTAAGTAAACCCTCCCCACTCCTCCTACCCTTAAGCCCCTGGTAACCACCATTCTACTTTCTGTCTCTAATTTTGACCATTCTAATAACATCATATAAGTGGAATCATACAACATGTGTCTTTTTGTGTATGGTTCATTTCACTTAGCCTAATGTCCTCAAGGTCCATCTCTGTTGTAGCATATTGAAGTATTTCCCTCCTCTTTAAAGCTGAATAATATTCCATTTAATGTATATACTCTGCTTCTTAATAGATCTGTTCTCACAGCTTTTGGTTGTTAATGTCAGAAAGTTGCCTCTTTATACCTCTGGGCCCAAAAACATGAACAAATACTGTTTTAAATTGTGCAAAAAACAATATGTAGCATTATAACCCAAAGTTACAATAACACTAGATTTTAGGCTGATAATTTTTTAAATAGTCTCTTAAGTTATGTAGAAAACAAAAAATGGAGTCACAAACCATTGTTGCAATAATATTAGATTTATAATACTCCATGTATATACCCTTATTGAGATCTTTCATTCTTTATTGCTTCTACTTACTGTCTAGTATCCTTTCCCTTCACCGTGCAGACATGTCTAAAGGTAACAAACTCACACAGCTTTTGTTTATCTGTATAAATGTCTTAATTTCTCTCTCATTTTTAAATGGCAATTTTGTCAGATACAGGATTCTTGACTAATATTTTTTTAAAAGATTTTATTTGTTGGGGCTCCTGGGTGGCTCAGTCATTAAACGGCTGCCTTTGGCTCAGGTCATGATCTTAGGGTCCTGGGATCGAACCTCTCATTGGGCTCCCTGCTCAGCAGGAAGCCTGCCTCTCCCTCTCCCACTCTCTCTGCTTGTGTTCCCTCTCTCTCTGTCTTTTTTTGTCAAATCAATAAATAAAATCTTTAATTTTTTTAAATAAAAAATTATCTTTAGATAAAAAATTAAAAGATGTTATTTATTTATTTATTTGGGAGAGAGAGACAGACAGACAGAGAGAAAGAAAGAACAAGCAGGAGGGGCATAGAGAGAGGGAGAAGTAGACTTCCCACTGAGCACGGAGCCCAGTGGATCTGGAGCAGGACTCCAGGATCATGACCTGAGCTGAAGGCAGGCACTCAACAAACTGAGCCACCCAGGCACCCCCTTGGCTAACTTTTTTTTTTTTCTTTTTCTTAAAGCACTTTTAATATATTAGGCTGCAGTCTTCTGGCCTCCAGTGTTTCTGAAAAGAAATCTGCTGATAATCTTGTAGAGGAGCATTTCTCTATTGGTTGCTTTTAAGATTCACTGTTTTTGGTAGTCAAAAATTTGATTACGATGTGTCTTGGTTTGGGTCTCTTTGATTCCAATTTGGAGTTTGTTGAACTTCTTGAATGTTTATATTCAGCTTTTTCTCAAATTTGGAAGGTTTCCAGCCATTGTGTCTTCAAATGTTCCCTCTACCTCTTTTCTTCTCTTCTTTCCTTTTGGGAGTACCACAGGGCATATGTTTATCTCCTTTTTGCTGTCCTACAGATCCCTTAGATTCTGTTCAGTTGCCTTCAATATTTTTCTTTCTGTTCTTAGACTTGATAATTTTCATTGTCCTGTTTTTAAGTTTGTTGAAATACTTCTTCTGTCTGCTCAATCTGCTTTGAAATCTCTCTAGGATATTTTTAATTTTGGTAATTGTACTTTTCAGCTCCAGAACTTCCAGAGTTTCTACCTGCTTATAATAACAGTTTCCATTTTGCTCATCCATCATCTTCTTGACTTTCTTTGTATCTTCCTTTTGTTCTTTGAGGATGTTTAGGATAATCATTTAAAAATCTTTGTCTGTTATCTCTGACAGCAGGTTTATTTCAAAGAGTTTCTGTTGTTGATTTGCTTTTCTTCTCCTTTGAATGGGTCATATTTTCCTGTTTCTTTTTATGCCTTGTGATTGTTTGTTGTTGTTGTTCGAGGACATTTGAATCTAATAACATGTTAAGTCTGGAAATCAGATTCTTCTTTTTCCCCATTATCTTGTTGGTGGTGGTGGTGATGATGATTTCATTTATTGCTTTTGTTCTTTTAATTCTGTGAGCTATCTCTGTGTCAAGAGCCTGATGTGTAAATCCAAGGTCATCTCATGTTTTATGAGTCTGAGCCTTTCCCTTGGTAGACATAGTCAATTTCTAATTTCTCCCAAATATACAGTTGCTTTTGAATGTCCTAGTCTTTAATGTCTGGCTTCTAAAAGAGGAAAAAGAGAAAAAGAAGTGGGGGCGGGGGGAGGTGCTGGATCTTTACATCTCTTGGCAAGCTCTTCAGCCAGAGAGGAAGGAACTAATAACAAAGGGGGTGGTGTAACAACAATGGTCACCTGCCTCTGTCTGTACTTCAGGTTTCAGAAGTAACAATCAGCAACCACAGCACAGATCCTCTATGATTGGAGAACAGGTTCTTTTTCGCTCACCCTGACTTCTGCAAGCTGTGTGCAGGTTGCTCCAGGAATACATGCACAATTGCCTGCCAAAAGGCTGCTGGGATGAAATTGATCAAAATTAAGTCCCCTTTACATCCAAGTCTTCCCCTGGAATTTACAAGCCTTTGATAAATTGCAGTGTTCCAAAATAGTTATATCAGACAGATTCTGCCAGTGTACTTGTTGTCTAGGTGGGGAGACAAATTCCTGGTGCTTCTTATTCCTCCATCTTGAGGGTCCATAGTCTTCAGCCCAATTTGGCCATTGAAAACTTTTTGTATAGTCCCCATGATGTTGAATAATGTTACTTTTAAATAATTCTAGAGGGGAAATTTACCCCTCTCTCTCTCACACTTCTATTCTTACACATCTTATATATCTTTATTCTTATTATTCTCTTATTACTTTTATACATCTTTTAACTCTACAACAGCAACCAATAAAACCACCTCCTAAGTTTGAGACTATGATAGAATATTGATATTTAGTTAATAAAATCAAGCCCAGTGTTCTTGAGTGATATTGCAGATCCACTGACAAATCTTTACTGTCTAATTCTTCCTTTCCAATACCCCTTTTTAGTCATCAATAGTAGCTGCCATCAAAATCTTTACAGCATATATGTAAAATACGGATAGTCTCTTGAGAGGCCACCTTATTTAAAGGTGATACTTAACTTTGGATAAACTTGAAGGTGAATACAAATATTATCTGTCATATAATTAAAAGATACCTTTTGAGTGGGTTTTCTGAGACAATTTGTACACATTTTCAAGGGTGTCATTTTACATTTAAATCTTTATTGTTGTTGTTTTTTACTCTATGTGATTATGTACATTAGTATCCATTATTTCATTACTGCAAATATGATCTTGAATGAGTTAATAAAGCAATAACCTTGTATTACTGTCCACAACATGACCATGAGTTTCATTATTACCACTTTATAGATGAGAATATTTCTTTAATCCTAAACACATTTAACAATGTTGTCATTGTAGCCTCAGTCTTTTCTTTCTTTTGATCCTTACAGCTTTGTGGTAATACATAGTATGCTTTTGAGAGAAACTTGTTGAAATAAATTAAATCCTAGTACCAAAATAATTTATCTGAAAGAGTGATGCATCTCTGAATCCAAATTAATTTATTTTTACCACTGAAGAATTATGAATCTTGTACAATGAAGAACAGGCTAAAACAAATTTGACAAAGATTGTTCTTTGAGAAATAAAAATGTATATTTTCAAGAATATATATCCTGCCTAAGGATAATAATGTATGTTTGTTGAGAATATATTATATACCTTACAAGGTGCTATAAAGCTTCCTCTATAGCACAATTGCTATAAGACAGGTGTTACTCTTCTCCACATTTTACAGATGAGAAAATTGAGATTGAGAAGTCAAATAACTTGTTCTACATCATGCAACCTGTAGATGGCAAAGCAGGGGCTCCAATTCACAGTACTTAGTCTCCTTGTACTGTCCCCCAGTGCTCTTACATTGTATTTATCTCACTGTTGATATGATAAGCTTTTTCCTGAACCATTTCAATAACTAAAAAGAACACAATAGACGATTTTATAATTATTTTCTATTTTCTCCCTTGTGCAACCTGCCATTTTCCTAGGTAATGCTTTTTTTGAAATTGAGAGGCATTGTGGCTAACTATAGCAGCCCCTGCATTAGAGAGATAATGGGTGATTTAGATAAGTAGCTAACAATTTGCATTTATCTTAAGAAAAATTATAGCAATGATCTTCATGCAGTTTCTATCACCTCATTGCTCAGAGACCCCTTGCTCAGATAGAGCTTTTGCTGTAAAAAGAGTCACAGACTATGAGTCACAGAAAAAGCAAACACAAAACCATGAGAAACTTTCCCTTTTGTTGCCATTACTTCATTTCTCATCTAAATGATTTGATCTCTTCTTGCTATAGCTAAGTGACTCACAAAAGCTTATGGAATTTACATGACCAATAAAAGTATTTCTACTGTTATATACAGGTAACAAAAATGTTCTCTAGCTGAAATGATCAAAGAGGGAATAATATTTTTATGTTGATAAAAGATGAAGCTATTTTCTTCAACTAAACTGCACATTAATTTATGCCAACTGAGGAAAGGAAGAAACATCTCCTGATCTTTATCAAATTACTATGGAATTAAGCTTTAGACTTTTTTTGATTGACACATTAATGTGAAAATAGAGTAAGTTCTGAACTTAATAATAAGAACTTGAGAACAGAGGAGTAAGAACTTGAGAACAGAATTTTAAGCCATTTAATACTTAAGAATAGATTGGAAAATAACAATATCAGGCAGATTATGATCATACAAAGAAATGAAAAATTAAATTTCTCAGCTGGACAATAAAGAAAAGCACAAGGGCTTAAAATCCTGCTTCCAGTACCTGAAGTTTACTGACAGAGTAAATTATATAAATACATGGTTATCCAGACATCCATGAAGAGAATTCAAAGAAATGTCAATGACCTTTTCATTTTAATTTAAATGCATTAAAATATTACAGTAATAATGGGACATAGACTGTTGGAGCTGATCGTCTATGCTAAGAGAAAAAACAAAACTTATGTTATAGATAATTAAAATTCAAAGGGAAAGCTAAAGTAACTTCTGCAAAGTTATACCATGAATTTGTTACAGAATTAGTAGTGATCCAATTCAATGTTTAACTTTTGTGAAAAGATATCTCAAGAGAGACATTCTAATAACACATGAATTAAATTCTGGACCAAATCTTTCAATCATTCTTATCACCTATTGTCACAAATTCATTGCCTTTTGTCACAATTTTCACATACATAGGAGAGATTCAAATTCTATAAAGTACTCAAGGTCAGGGAAAAGGCTGCACTTCACTTCGGGGAAGTGTATTGGACACATTGTAAAACATTAAGCAAGTTACATTTCAGTAGAGTCTAGCCTAGAAAGTCTCAAAGTGTAGACCCTGGAAAAGCAGCATCAGCATCACCAAGGAACTCGTTAGAAATATAGGTTATTAAATTTTAATCTAGACTTTGTGAATCAGATACTCTGGGGATAGGCACAACATTTTGTATTATATAAAATCCTCCAGCTGGTTTTGATTCAACAATTTTGATAACCCCTGGCAAATAGGAGGAAAAACACCATACTGAAGAATAAAGATATAGATTGCAACTTTAGTCCTAGCATCCAGTATATGTGCTACCATGGGTAATTAACTTCTCTAAGATTCATTTTCTTCATTTCTAAAATACATCATGTGAAGTTAGAATGAGATAAATTATAAAGAAAATTATAGAGAAACACTTAGGAAAAACTGTCAAGCTCTAAATCAGTGGGTCTCAATTCTGGGTGAGAATTTAACCTCCAAAGAACATTTTGTAATGTCTAGATATATTCTTGAGAGTTACAACAGTGGAAGAGGTTGCTACTGACATCTGGTGGGTAGAAGACAAGGATGCCACCAAACATCCTACAATGGACAAGGCAGCCCCCATAATAAAGGTTCATTGGGTTCAAATGTGCTAAGATTCAGAAACCTTGTACTGAGCCAAAATAATATATAAAAATGATACTTTTACTATCTAATTTACCATCACTTCTATCTCTCTTTTTCTCCAATTTGTAAATTACTAAATGGATACTAACAACACCAACATATATTTTTACAAATATACCATACAAATAAAAGATGCAGTAAAAGGTTTTTTTGTGTGTGTTTTTGTTTTTATCTCTGGAAGTTGTTGGTAGAACATAAAAAAGTGTTTCTTCTGGGGTACCTGGGTGTCTCAGTCTGTTAAACATCTGCATTTGGCTCAGGTCATGAACCCAGGGTCCTGGAATCAAGCCCCACATGGAGCCCCACCTCGGGCTTCCTGCTCAGCTCCCTCTTCCTCTGCTACTCCCTCTGTCTCTCCCAATGCCACCCACCCCCACTTGTGCTCTCTCCATCTGTCAAATAAATAAGTATATTTTAAATGTTTCTTCTATCACATGTTTAAAATGTACATTTCATCATGTGCAAAAGAGATTAAAGCAATCTGAAGAACTTGTTTCAGTTCAGTTCACTGAACTTTTTCATTTGGTTTCCTTCGAAATCTTGGGAAGCAGGCAGACCAATAAAAAGTCTTAGAATCAGAGAATTTATAATTTTCTAAAGAACGCAGAGTTCCAATAGCAATATTCCTTTTTTCCTAATACACTTTTCAATTTCAATCAGATGTTTTGGAAGTTGACATGTTAGACATCATTTATCCCAACTCAGAGATTTCTTGTGGTGATAAGGCTCTGAATACTAATAATAGTTCTTAGTTAGTGTTTACTATGAGGTAAGTGTGAAGAACTGTGAGGAAGCTAAGATTTTTTTCTGCTGGAAAGCTAACAAATTAGCCTGCCATAATTATGTCGATGCTGGCAGAAGGCTTAGGGTCATAAACAAAGTACTTTATTACCTATAAAGATAGCATTAGTCAGAGAATTAACATATTATTGTACCCAAGTCCCAAGTCCACATTCTCACAGGATGACACAAAGAAGGCAGGGGAGAGCAGCCCATTGTGTGTATTGGATTACAGCAAAGGAATTCTGAATTTAGAGCACCTAAATCTTTTATAATGGGCAGTAAGCACACCTTTTCTTTGCTCTGGAGGAAGATATTACCTCTATCTGCCAAGGCAGTTATTATACAGACATTCTTAAAAAGATGTCAGGAACAAAGGGCAGCAATTATTTTGCTTCCAAATGTGAAGAATTATAAAAGACCCATAAAGAATTGAATTCTAAGAGTGGGCAGTTGAGATTCATCTGTATTGATGGGTACAATTTGGGCTTAAGCTTGACTGAAATTCAAATTGTTTGGTCATGTCTGACAAACTGGGTGGAGGGACCACCTTCTCCAGTTCACCTGAGGAAATGAGGAATATCTAGCTTAAAAAAAATAATACCTCTTTATTTTAAAATGGCATATGAATCTGATCACAATAAGGTATCACTCAGAACTGCCATTGGCCTACCTCAGGGATTCCTAAATTGGCAGTGAGAACTCTGGATATAAACATTACTTTTTGGTGCACCCAGTTGGCTCAATCTGTTAAACATCAAACCTTTGATTTCAGGTCAGGTCACAATCTCAGGGTCATAGGATGGAGCCCTGCATTGGGCCCCATGCTGGGCGCTGAGAGATTCTCTCTCTCCCCCATGCTCTCTCTGTCTCTCTCTCACTTTCTCTCTCTCAAATAAATAATAAAATTTTTAAAAAATAAATTAAATTAAACATTAGTCTTCAAGGCCGTTCTGCTTTACTTCCTTCTAATAATGTGGTCCATGGAAATGCAATAGGGCTCTCTTACTACAACTTTGCCACAGTCATGCCTTAGCTTTGACATTTAAAGAACTCTAGATGTCAATAACAGCAGCCAGAAGAATATGTAGGCAGTTCCAATGATGTGTCAGAGAGGAGTGGCACTACTCTTCCTAAATGAATTTCCTGAAAAAAATGTGCATATTACCACTGGTCTTGTCAGCAATATCCATCTGAGGAACCAGGGTCTCAAACACAATGTACTACTAATAATAAGGGAGGCCAGCTGAGACACCAAGGCCTAGGAGACACAGTGGAAAAATTACCTCAAGTGGAACTTACTTAGAAAAAATGAAGTTGATCAAAAGAAAAAGAAATTGTTGGTGACCAAAGATAGAAAAGAGAGACTGAATTCTGTTATCGTTAAAATAGTAATAGACAATAGCATTTAGCAAGTGCTTATGTTATCAGTATTGTATCTAGTCCTTGTAATAATTTGTTAATATAGGTTATAATTAAGTTTACAAATATGTAGGGTAAATAACTCTTTAGTAGCTAATTTCACCAACATATATTGAATACCTCGGGAAAAAAAATCTTGTTTTACCATCCACTCAACAGCCAATACCTTGGAAATTATTGCCCTTACTCTCTACTGAAATTCTTTGGTAAAGGTCAATGATCAATTTCATCTTCCAAGCCAAAGCCCTTTTCCTAATACTCAGTCTCTGACTTTTCTCCAGTAGTTGATACTAGTAAAGAACCTTAGCTTCTTTAAACTTACCTTTACATCTGTTTCTTTCTCCAAGTTCCCAGATGACTGCACATTTAGGTTCTTTACAGCTCTGTATTCCTCCAATTGTCCATAAACTATAGGAACTCCTGGGTTCTGACACTACCTTCCCGTGCTTTTCTGATGTCCCTCCCTTTGATTATCTCTGTTGCAAATAGAGATTCTAATGCAGTACATTTTACATCTGATTCTGTAGGCCTAGCATTTTCTTCTAGAGCCCCAGAGAAACATTTTTAATCTATATCTGGATATTTCCTCAGAAATGACAGTATGATATCTCAGTGTCAACATACCAAATAATGAGTCTATCACTTTTTCTATTTCCCAAACCTTTAAGCTAACATCTCTCTTCTCTTTTTTTTTCTTCTTTTTTAAAATTTTCTTATTTTTGATTAATGATACCATTAAGGAGAACTTTGATCTTCCTCTCTTAAATTTCCATCAGTGTTGGTCATTCTAAGTGATCTTTAAAAATGTATTTGACCACTAGTAATAGAGGTAACAGCTTTCCAAGAGAAAAGAAAAAAAAATAGGAAAAGAAGATGGAGATTTGATGCAGGAACAATAAGTAACCTAATTAAGCTGAAACTGGGGGTCACCGTGTAGACCCACTGTAAGGTAAAACCCATACAATGAGTTGAGGAACATATTACAGTGGCTTTGAATGGCCTGCTAAACAATTACACTTTATTCTGTATTCAAAAGGGGCTCCTCATACACAAATACCAATTTGCTTGTAACTCCTCTCACAGTATTTACTCCATTTTACTTATATTTTTAGTGTTCTGATTTTTATCTTCTCTATTTTTTAAATATTCTTATAGCAGAATATTTGTATTATATTCCCATTTATGTAATACTCATAGCCCCAGCAAGGGCTTGAAACTTACTGTCATCATGAAATATTTGCTCAGTTCGATGGACCCACACAGTGAGAGTAGGAACAATAAAGAGATGGAAATATTGGCTTGGAAGTTGGTCACCAACTGACAATTTATTAAATATGAGTTTGGTTAGGTTGCACCCTACAGAGTAAAAATAAGATCAGCCATTTTATAATTGTTTGGTGATGTCCATCTACTTCAAGATCCACTTAAAACAAATTGAG
>ML111267.1:0-73531 GCA_003697995.1 Taxidea taxus jeffersonii
TGCATTTTTTCAGGGCTAGACAGAAAGGAAAACTGACCCAGAAGGATTTTGAAGCAAAGGCATATGTTGTTAAGTCCTAACCACAGGGGGCGATAAAGAAGGCTCTTGGAGTAGTCCTGCCAGGCGCAGAGACCAATGAGGAAATTGTGGAATCTCCTTGACTGAGTTTTCAGAGGAGATGAAAGCTGTTAAAGTCTCTGGGATGGCTTAGGTCCAGTCTTTTAAAGAAGCAATAAGACAGTCATGATTATCTTTGGACAGTCTTTTCAGTGTGTAAAACTACAGAAGTACCTGACACTGTAGCATGGGTTGCCAACAGCATTCTTAGCTTGAGTGTAACTCTGGGGGAGGTAAAAATTGGTGGCAAACAGTAATTGAGGTATTTGGGGAGTAGCATGATCAAGATAAGAAGAACAAAACACTCACCGCCCCAGATCACAGAGCCAGCCCTTTGGCCTCCCCCCATTCACTACCTAGACAAAATGTTGAAGAAGAGTAATAGGCAAAATTGTAGATTTGAGGAGCATCCGCCATGAGTTGCTGGGAAAACCACAGTTTGAACCTTGGCACTAACCACATGTAAGGTCTTGACCAAATCAGCCTCTCTGGGCTCCTGTTCCCTCACTCATTTTTTCATTCATTCAACAAATATGTATCAAAGCTCTACTCTTTACCAGGAGGCACTGTTCTAGCTATTGGGTGAACCTAGGGAACAAAACTAAATTTATATTCCAGTGGGGGGGGAGGGAAGAGAGACAGAAAATAAATGTAATATGTACTTGGTTAGATACCATTGAGAATAAAACAGAAGGGGGTTAAGGGATGTCAGGGCACTGCAGTTTTAAATACGGTGGTGAACAATGACATTGTGTTGTGACAGATGGTAGCTACACTTGTGGTGAACACGGAATATTGTATAAATTCATTGAATCACTATGCTGTACACCTGAAACTAATGTACCATGGAGTACCAACTATACTCAGTAAGTAGATAGATAGGATGGTTTAAAAGGACCTTTTTGAGGGGATGACTTTGAGTAGAGACTTGAAGGTGGTGAGGGAAACAGCCGTGCTGACATTTGGTTGGTCTAGGCAGAAGGAATAACAAGGAAAAGGCTCTGAGGCAGGAATAGATTTGGCATGATTGACACACAGTAACAGAATGAGCAAGTGGTAGAATGGCAGGAGACATGTCAGGTAACAGAACCAGGCTATGAACTCTTTAGATACATTACCTTTTCTTGGAATGAGCTGGGAGGCCATTTGGAGGGTTTCACAGAGGATCATTTTGACTACTATATGAAAATAGGTTGAAAGAGGGACACTTGGTGGCTCAGTAGATTAAGCGTCTGCCTTCAGCTCAGATCATGATCTCAGGGTCCTGGGATTGAGTCCTACTTCAAGCTCCCTGCTCTGAGGGGAACCTGCTTCTCCTTTTCCCTCTGTCTGCCACTCCCCCTGCTTGTACACACTCTCACATGCATCTCAGTATCTCTCTCTGTCAAGTAAATAAATAAAATCTTAGAAAGAGAGAAAGAGAGAGAGAAAGAAAGAAAATAGACTGAAAGAGAGGACAAAGGCAAAAGCAAGGAAAACACCTAAGATGTTAAGGCAACAACCCAGGCATAACACAATGGCCTAGATCATAGTGACAGCTGTAGAGTGATGATCAGTATGAGATTCTGGTGATATTTTTTTAAGATAGAACTTATGGGATTTCCTTATAGGATGAATATAGGATAGAAGGAGAGAAAGAGAGGACTTAAAGAGAACTCCAAGTTTGGAAGAATTCCAAGGTCTGAGCTGTTGGAAGAATGGGGTTGCCATTAACTGGGATTCATGAAGATAGGGAAGATTAGGTTTCAAGTGGTAAGCATGGGAGTAAGAGTTTTGTTTCATACAAATTACATTTGAGATGTGTGTCAACATCAAAGTAGAAATGTCTGGTATAGAGTGGGATATGCATGGTTGGAATTCATGGGACAGGTTCAGCCTGGAGATGGAAGTTTTAATACCAGATTACTGGGGATATTGAAAGCCATAAGACAAAATACAATCATCAAGAAATTAAATGTAGATCAGGAAGGGGGGCGGGAAGAGGTCCAGGATTGAAACCTGGGACTTTTTAGAATTATGAAGTCAGAGAAATAAAGAGGAGCCAGTGGGGTAGACCAAGAAGGAACAGCCATTGGAATAGAAGGAAAAGCAGAAATATATAATGTGCTGAAAGTAGGTACAGAAAGCATTCCGAGGAGGAGAGAGTAACCAACTACGTCAAATGATGCTAATAGTCAGCTAAGAGGAAGTCTGAAAATTGACCATCTATCAGTTTGGAAGCCATTGGTGATTTCATGAAGCACTTTGTGGGGAGCAATGGGATTAAAAGAAAAAAAAAAAAAAACCATGTGATTAAGTCCTACAGAGAATGGGAAGAAAGGAACTTAAAAGCTAAGGTAGGCTACATATTTTAGGCTTTTTGAGTTAAAGGGAGCAGAAAAATGGGCCAGCAGCTGGAGGGAAATGGTGTTAAAGGTTTCATTTGGTTCTTTTGTTTTAAGTGGGAAGAAATTCCAGCATGTTTGCACTCTGCGTAAAGATGATCAGCATTCACCCACATACAACTTTCCTCTCTTCTCTGGACACACAGGAAGACCAAATTTACGATCAGGCATGCCATGTAACTAGATGTAGCCAAAGAAACATGAGTAGAAGTCATGGGTCACTTCTGGTTTGAGACAGTTAAAAGTAGGTATGAGTTCTTCATGTTCTTTCCCGACCATTTAACTGGTGTCAAAGAACTCCAAGAACTCTGAGATGTTGGAACTGTAGCCCAGATCCCTAAGTCACTGTTAGAGAAGAGTCATCTGACTCCAGTCAGACTCTGACATGAATGAGAAATAAACCTTTATGTTAAGCCATTAAGAACTGGTGTTTGTTTCCTCAGCACAGTCTAGACCATCCTGACTAAGACTTGGGCTGCTGGGAATGTTGCAAACGAGACAGAAAACTTGATAAGACAGAAGACCAATTGCCAACCAAATGCTCTTAGGTACTTGAAAGAGGTTCGGATCTACTGAGCAAGTAGGCAGACTCAACTTAGCAAGGCACATCCTTCTCTGAAAATGATCTCTGAGGTCTGATGTGAGGTTCATAGCCCTTGAACTTTATAGGTTCCTGTCAAAGGGAGAGAATAAATCCTACTGGTCAGAAAGAGAGGAGGAATGTTTGGATTGAGAGGTAGGGTAGGGCCACGGAGATGGGAGGCAAACCAGTTAGTAAAGGAAAGAAACACAGGATTTCACAAAAGGAGCAAGCTCACTTCTCCAGCTCATCTTGGTGAATTCTCCCTGACTTTTCAGAAACAGTCTTATGAGAGATGACAGTTAAAGAGCTATAGAACCACAGGGCTGTTTGATAACCTAGAACACAAGCAAGTCACAGAACATTCCGGTTATTGCTCTCTCTCCATTTCCGAAGGTTTTAGGGTTTTGAAAAACGTAATTGCATTTAATGACCTCCATTGTCATAGGAGTTTGTAGGGAGGAGCAATATTGGTGACCAGCTTGACTTGCAGGGCTGGTGTTCAACTTATTAAAATGCAAACTGTTAGACTTCTTAGAAGGATGGCGCTGTATAAACAGGAGGTGTTATTATTCCCTTAAAAGGAAAGCACAGTCTTCTCTGATGAAATGACTCTTACCTCAGAATCCTCATTAAAAGCTGTGGTGCAATTTTCCAGGTTGCATTAGTGAGACTTGGCAGCAGATGAAAAAAAAAAAAAAGGCAAATAAATAATAAGTCAAAAAACTAGTTGCTGGCAAGCCAGAAATTTTCAAGTCCTAGAATCATGCTGATAATTTTGAAATGCCTAAAGGCAGAACTTATTTATAGTAACGTAAAGGTGACTTCCAGCCCTGAAATCTGGGCCTCAGTCTCAAATGGGGGTGTAATAAAGCAAAGCCAAGAAAAGAAGAGCGAATACTATTGTAATTCCACCTCCAAAGGCTGCTCAATGGTGCTGATACAGAGGGAGGGAAATCTGGTGTGAAAATAGCCACAGCAATAGCTAATTTTAAAACTGAAATGCATAAGCTGTTTCCAAACCTCTTACATTTTTTAAATCCTGAGGCCAGTAAGTCCTATTTAAAGAAACTTAGCAGAAATGCGCTCCTATTTTGGCATAGTAGAAGGAGTTGAGTTGACAAAAACTAAGACATATCTAAAAAGTATTTTTAAGTGACCTGGTTTCAAAGCCAATTTAAGGATTCTTTCCACTACACCTATTTATCCCTGGATCATAGGAGATGACCTCAGTAGTCAACATTTTTTAATGGATTTAAACAAAGCCTTTGACCGCCAAGTTGTTTGCATTACATTTTATAAAATTAGTTACCAGCATATCTATTCCGTTCAAACCTCTTCGGTATGTATATGTATTAAATGTTCCTTACATTTCTTTCTTTCCCCTATTATGGAGTCTCTTAGCTATTTCAATTAAGATTAATAATAGCTTTAAAGACAAAGTTCAGAGCTGCAAAGTTCGTCACTTGATCAGTAATCGTAACTATTATTTTGTCATATTTAATCATAGAACCTAGGCCTTTAACGGGGTCCTCAATTAAACTTTTACTTCATGATAAGAAGATAAATAGCAGGGGTGCCTGGGTGGCTCAGTGGGTTAAAGCCTCTGCCTTCGGCTCAGGTCATGATCTCAGGGTCCTGGGATGGAGCCCCCCATCAGGCTCTTTGCTCATCGGGGAGCCTGCTTCCTCCCCTCTCTCTCTCTGCCTGCCTCTCTGCCTACTTGTGATCTCTGTCTAATAAATAAATAAAATCTTTTTAAAAAAATAAAATAATTTTTAAAAAAGAAGTTAAATAGCACTGGAGAGAGTTTTTAAAAATTATTTCCACTTCCCATCCAGATTACCCCCCCACCCAAAAAAAAAGTGTGCTGGAGAAACATGGCCATCAGCCAAGGGTATTGTAGGTCATGCCAACATGAACTGGCAGCAAGCCATCGTCCAATTAGCGTGGCTTCATCGTTGCAGAGTAATCACTCTTGAGTAGATGGTTGAGTCACTCATGATGTAGTGGTACTTCACTTGAGCCAGCTCTTCTTAGAATAGGTTTCTTGTTCACTGTTATTACCTGCCCTGCTTTGCCAATAAAAGCACAGGACCATTTAGGCTGAAAGCCAAACGGAAGAGAAACATCGATTATGTATCTTGTTTCTCTTTGCTTCCTGAAAACTGAGACTGCAATTAAACAGTGAAATCATGGTGTGTTTTTTAAATGAGTTACAAGAAAATACAGTTTCCACACCAAAATACTCAGTTTTGGAATCCAAGAGTCAGTTTGTATTCTGTCTTTTCTTTGGCAGCTCTAACACTTGGCATAAGCGTGAGGATATCAGTAAAGTTACCTAATAATCTTAATGCATCCACATTCCGTTCAAAAAGTTGGAATTGTCACCAAACTGCTTCACGTTTCAGCTCTATTGTTGAGGTGTCCGTGACATTTCCGTTGGGAGTACAGTTGTACAGCAGACAGCTTTTGAAAGAGCCCCTTCTTATGGTGAGAACACCTGGATTCTTGGTTGAACAAGCTGTAAACCAGGAAAATGATTCAGGAATTTCTTTTATTTTTTTTTTTAAGATTTTGTTTATTTATTTGACAGACAGAGATCACAAGTAGACAGAGAGGCAGGCAGAGAAAGAGGAGGAAGGGAAGCAGGATCCCAGGACCCTGGGATCATGACCTGAGCCGAAAGCAGAGGCTTTAACCCACTGAGCCACCCAGGCGCCCTGATTCAGGAATTTCTTAATAGAATGGATCATATCCAGGCATTGGGTTGTCAGTAGAAAGCTTAGAAGTAGAAAGCTTTTCTTAGAAGCACAAAGAAGCACAAAGAAAGTAAAATAAAATTATTGGCAGTAATCAGTTAATACTTTATGTTTCTATCCTTGTTTGTTTGGGTTTTTAACCAAATCACAGGCTAGATCAAAGGTTGCGTTGTTTTTGCTTTCAGGAGTGGAGCAATTAAATAATGGCACTTTCAGTTTCCTGATATCTCAGGAGTGTTCTTTTTCCTATTAACTCGGTGCCTAGAGTAAAACTTATCACTTTGCCATAGACTCCTAAAATATGTTGACAGTCTCTCTACCCTACGTTGGCACCAACTCCAAGCTAGCTGATCATTCGGGGAGCTTTACTGTCTGAGATGGACTTCTGTGTGCAGCCTGGCAAAGACTGTGTGTGAAAAGTTAATGCATTCAGCACCCTGGGTGGGATGCAGCCAGGCCTCCGACGTGAGCACATTTTTTGACTGACTGGCAACAAAAAGAAATACGGGCAGCTGTTCCCAAGCAAGCCAAAAAGTTGGCCCAGGGGTAAAAAAAAAAAAAAAAAAAAAAAAAAAGCTGGGATTTAGCCAACAAAAGATTTCTGTGTTTAGAAGAAAATCAAAGGAAGGATACAGAAGGTCACAGTTACAGCTGAAGTAGCAACCAGCTCATTTTGTCTTCTGCTTTGTAAATTATGGTATAAAATACAATGGCAACTCATTTTTTTCTGATTATTTGAGTCTTCATTTTTGCTCTGTTGTTTCTTTTTTTCTTTTCTTTTCTTTTTTTTTTTTTAAGATTTTATTTATTTATTTAACAGAGAGAAAGATCACAGGTAGACAGAGAGGCAGCAGAGAGAGAAGAGGAAGCAGGCTCCCCACTGAGCAGAGAGCCCGATGCGGGACTCGATCCCAGGACCCTGAGATCATGACCTGAGCCGAAGGCAGCGGCTTAACCCACTGAGCCACCCAGGCGCCCTTCTTTTTTTTTTTTAAGATTTTACTTATTTATTTGCCAGAGAGAGAGAGCACAAGTAGGCAGAGCGGTAGGCAGAGGCAGAGGGAGAAGCAGGCCCCCTGCTGAGCAAGGAGCCTAATGCGGGACTCGATCCCAGGAGCCTGGGATCATGACTTGAACCAAAGGCAGAGGCTTAACTGACTGAGACACCCACAAGGACTGAGCCATCTTCCCCTCTTTTTCAATTCTTTCCTTGCAAGGGCTGCTGACATATCTTTCTTCCTAAAGACAATAGAGAGGTGATAGTTTTCATGGAGCCAGCCTCAGCAAGCCGAACAGAGTAGGGCAAGCAGGTCTGTGAGAGCGGCAGCCACACGTGCGTAGGCTGAGCTGAGTTGAGTGACATGGGTTGGAATGGAATTGTGTGTGCAAGTCACTTCAGAGATCTGTCCACAGAGGCTTCTGATGCCTCGCGACTGACCTATTATTCTTGTTTCCTTGTTTATAAAAAGAGATGGGTGGGGAAAAACAGAAAAGTTACTAAAGGGCCGTGAAAATATCTGCTAAAAGACAGGACTCTCAGGTCTTGCCACATAACGATGAGAGCTCTAGGAGCAGAGTGCTTCTTCCTTCCCAGGAGACACCTTAGACTATGGGAATCTTCTTTCTCCCTAGAGAAGCTGTAGGCCCCCAGGAGTTGGACTGTATGCCCTGTATAGGAAGGTGGGAAGACTAGGACTACGGAACACCCGGATTTAGGGTAAGAACTTCATAGTTTAGGGAAATTAGTAGGGTACTAAAAGATAGTTTAGTATATCTTTTTGTAATTGTGGAGATTTGGGGGGTGACTTTAATCTATCAGATTTACAAGATGTTCATAGAGAGAAAAGCGATGACCTTTCAAAGTTCTGTTTAACAAACTATCTGCATGCCTCTATTTAAGGGTTACGGTAAATGTTGACCAGATGTTCTCACTCACAGAAGAAATAGTGTCCTCGATATATCTGAGGGATTTTGGCTGTATTAAAGGAGAATTTTATAGCAGTGTAAGATGCTAGACACTAGAATAAGGTACAAAAAAATACAGAATTGGGACGCCTGGGTGGCTCAGTCATTAAGTGTCTGCCTTCGGCTCAAGTCATGATCTCAGGGTACTGGGATAGAGTCCCACATCAGGCTCACTGCTCAGCGGGAAACCTGCTTCTCCCCCTCCCACTTCCCCTGCTTGTGTTCCCTCTCTCTCTCTCTCTTTCTTCAAATAAATAAATTAAATCTTTAAAAAAAATTTTTTTAAATACAGAATTACCTTCAGAGGAGTTGGGGTGTGTATGTGTGGTGTTTTTAAAACAGATACTCACAAGGACAAGGTGGCTTAAGTAAAGCAATTCATAGAAGCAGAGGCATAGAACACATGACCCTTTTCATAGGTCACTTCTTTGGGGGATTAACTTAAAAATATAAGGCAAGATCATTTCCTTCAAAGAGCTTGCAATATTGTTGAAGAATCGAGATCAAACCAATGAAATCAAAGCTGACCAACTCAAGAGTGTTCATTATAGCTGTCAAGTATTGTTGGCCATTGTTTGCAGGGTGGGAAAGGACAGGATTTTCTTTTCATTGCATCCACGAAGTTTAGACCACCTAAAACGAACACTCACAGGACCAATAGGACTTTCTTGGGGAGCACATGGGGAGACACCCTCCAGGAGAGGTCACAGGCATGGCCGAGACCCAAAAGGAAGCATTCACAGGGCATTGAGGAGCCAGCTTTGATGAGCACAAATGGCAGAGTTAGGGAAGTAATTCAAAATATGTAAGATTACATGGGGCCTTAGCATGAAAGAATAAAATTTAGACAAAAGAATTTAATCTTGACCAGATAAGCAATAGAAATTCACTGAAATGTGAGCCAAGAAGTAACATAATGAAAAATAGTTTAAGGAATATCTGTTGAGCAATGAAGTGGTTAATGATGGAATAACAAACTTACTTCACAGAGAGGGCACGGCCAGGAGATTCACCCTGATCCTAGCATGAGCTGAGAAAGGTCTGTGCCCTGGGGAGAGGACAGGGAGAATGATAGCATCTTCCACAGATCCCAGAAAATTAGATATGGGAACACACAGGTGGAGAAAAAGGCCATGGAACATTGATGGGTATCTGTGGTGCTTTATATCTACCAAAGGCACTGAGAGTACAGAACTGAAGATCTGAGGAACTTGGGGCCCTGGGCTGGCTCAGTCATTAAGCATCTGCCTTCGGCTCGGGTCATGATCCCAGGGTCCTGGGATCAAGCCCCACATTGGGCTCCCTGCTCAGTGGGAAGCCTCCTTCTCCCTCTCCCACTCTCCCTGCTTGTGTTCCCTCTTTCTCTGTCTCTCCTCTCTCTGTGTCAAATAAATAAATAAAATCTTTTTTAAAAAATCTGAGGAACCCTGGCATGTAGGTGATGGCCAAAATCACCAGAAAGCGATGGTCCTTAGAAAAGAGAAGAGTCATAGGGGCAGGCAGGGATGGAGATTAACTCTAACACTCAGACCCCCATTGCTGGTTTCTCTGCTAACAATGAGGTCTACTCAAGATTGTTGGCTTTTACCTTATCTTCAGTAATTTGGGAAATATTTCATCTCCAACAGTTTATCTCACTGAGGCTACTACATACAGGGATGTTCCCTAAATCACCTGTTAGGAAATATGACACTCGAGTGATACTATGAGCGACACGTTTTACTTAGCACACCTGCATATTAGGACCCACAGGGAGATACCAGATTTCTAGAGCACAAAGCCCTTGCCTTGGGGTTATTTGTAACCTGGTATCACGTGTTTTAAAATGCCAGGAACAGATTCAGGCAAAGGTGATCGCTTATGATTAAAACCATAGGGATGAATGTTTGATGGACATAATTGTAATACAAAGCAAACAAAACACAGAGACACCAGGTAACAAAACACACACACTATGTTCACACCTACACAAGCAGGGATCACTCTGAGCATCACTCCTGGTGGGCCAACCAGGCATCAGATGTCTTTGGATGCAAATATTCATGAAATACACATCATTCCCAATGATGGATTCGGTGTACAGCTTGACTTCCTAAAGCCTTTTATATAGCTTCCAGTTAGAGGAAAATCAAGGATTAGAGAAATGGGCTTAACAACACCATGAATGAAGGAAGCAACAGGTCAAATGCAGAGGGTGGGACTTTTTAACAGGTCAAATGACCTGATTTCTTCAATAAGTCGGTGTCATAAAAATGGGGCAAGGCTAAGTTAAACAAGATTTAAGGGATTTAGAAACCAGATACAATATATGGTCCTGGAGTGGTTATCGGTTTGGACAACCAGTTATATAACTTTGGGGAGGAAATTGGAGAAATTAAAATGTGATCTAGGTAATTAAATGAAATTTTCTTGAAATGGCAAGGTGGTGATAATTGGGAAAGGCGACTGGGGAATGATACACTGGGTGTATCTTGGTTTGGTTAAAAAATAACATGTGTGGGGCGCCTGGGTGGCTCAGTGGGTTAAAGCCTCTGCCATCGGCCCAGGTCGTGATCTCAGGGTCTTGGGATGAAGCCCCGAATCGGGCTCTCTGCGCAGCGGGGAGCCTGCTTCCTCCTCTCTCTCTGCCTGTCTCTCTGCCTACTTGTGATCTCTGTCTGTCAAATAAATAAATAAAATCTTAAAAAAAAAAGATAACGTGTGTGTGTGTGTGTATGTATGTATGTATGTAAAGAAAGAAAGAGCTATAGGGGTCTGTGCTAAAATGTTAACGATGGTGACATGTGAATGGTATAATATGATGGATTTTGTTTTGCTTGTCTGCATTTCCACTTCCTACAGTGTGCGTTATTACATTTCTGTAATAATAAAAGGGTTATTTGAACAGTTCAGTGGATAGAAGGGAAGGAATAGAAGCAAGACCAAGTAAAGTTTGGAGCATAATATTGGAAGAAAAAAACTTCAAATATGACTTTTCTATGTGATTTCAGAGGTTCTGTGGGGTTCATTGGTTTTCTCTCTATAAGTGCCACTGCTCTACCCATCCGCCATGCTTTCTGGTCCCTTCTGTCTAGTACAGAGATCTGCATTCTCCTAAGAAACTCCAGTACTTCCCTTGGGCTGAAAAAACTTGTACTCATGTGAAAAACAACCAAAAAGCAATAGAGGGAATAGATTTCTTCTAGTTCCTTCTTATTAAAAGTTGAAAACCTTTCTTCATATTTAAGTTTACCTTGGTCATTGAAACTTACAGATGCCCTTGCCCTTCTGTATGTTTTCCAGAGTGACGCTTCTGGAAATCTCTAGTATTACTTTAAATGGAAATAGCTCAGACCTTTTCCAAGTCTTAGATCCTATGCATCCCCGGATAGAGAAGGAGACTTATGCAGCTATGAAGGAAGGACAGGATGTGAAGAGTGTCTCTGCTTTCCTGTCAGCCTGGAGTACAAGTACTTAAACCAAAGAAAAGGAGGGTCCTTTCAGAGGTATTTTCCAACATACATAAATATCTCTACAGCTCTGCATTGGGAAGTTACTCAATAACTTTTAGTATTTACATTAGGCTCTGGTTGTGTACAGATTCTGGTCAGAGATGTGTCAGAATGTTCAGTAATAAGGACATGTTTTCATACTAATCAGAGGGATGATGACATTTTACAAAACTAACAGTAAAATGCTTCTTTTATCTTTAACTGGGCTTTATTAAAAGAAGACACCGCAAAGTCACCCCCCCTAGATCCTGAACAGCCTAGATCCCTGGGTGCCCCTGGAACTTAACCGCTTGCATTCCTCTCCACATTTCCCATGTCAGAGGGAGCTATTCGAGGGGGCCCTGCAGCAATAAGGTGGTTCCCCTCCATCGTGCCCAAAATCTGGGAGAAGACAACTGACATGTGTACGACTGAAATTTCAGAAGAGTGAGTCAGAATAGAAAGTAATGCTCTAATGGGTCTGCACCTGTAAGACTCATGCCAGGGTTTAAAACAACTTTTACTTCACAAGCAAACTAATACCTCCTCTGGGGCCAACGGAATGCTGAGTCTTCCTTACTTCCTCCTCCTGGGGGACCTCCAGAAATGTCTCCTCTTTAAGTTGTTTTTTTTTTTTTTTAAGTGACTTTTTTCTTCAGTCAACTGTAGTTTGTTTACATGGGAGGTCTGCAGTATTTAATTCTTCAAATACCCATTCATTGGTCAGTTCAGGCTGCCACCACAAGCCATTGGGTGGCTTAAACAAAAACGTATTCTCTTACAGTTCTGGAGGCCGGAGACTTGTAGCAGCCACTTTCTTGCTGTGTCCTCACTTGGCCTTTCCTCTGTGCATAGCGAGAGAGCAGTGGGTCTCTTCTCTTCTTATAAAGACACCACTCCTGGGAGATCAAGGCCTCACCTTATGGCATCATTTAACCTTAATTATGTCCTTAATGACCCATCTCCAAATACAGTCACATGAGAGATTAGGGATTCAAACTGTGGAGTTTAGTAGGGGATGTAATTCAGTCCATAACAATCCACTAATAAATGATGGATATGTACAAATACAGAACAACACATGTGCAAGATTATCCACATATGTACAACTGTATAACCACATACTATGCGATCATAAGAAAGAAAAAAAAATAGCTCCATGAACTGATAAAGAATAATTTCCAGGAGATTTTATTTTATTTTATTTTACTTTTTAAAGACTTTATTTATTTATTTGGCAGAGAGAGATCACAAGTAGGCACAGAGGCAGGCAGAGAGAGAGGAAGGGAAGCAGGTTCCCTGCCAAGCAGAGAGCCCGATTCAGGGCTCAATCCCAGGACCCTGGGATCATGACCTGAGCCGAAAGCAGAGGCTTTTACCCTCTGAGCCACCCAGGTGCCCCCAGGCTATATTTTAGAAGGCAAAAATAAGACGCAGAAGAATGCATACACTATATATGATATGGTCCCTTTTGTGCAAAGAAAAAGGGAAAATAAGAATATATATTTATAATGTATGAAAGTATATGTCTAACTTATAAGCATATACATGCATAAACACATTTGCAGGTTTTATAAAAAGAAACAGAAAAGATAGTCTATGGCCATACCACCGTGAACGCACCCGATCTTGTCTGATCTCAGAAGCTAAGCAGGGTCGGGTCTGGTTAGTACTTGGATGGGAGAAACAGAAAAGATAAAGAATTATAGAAAAAAGTGACCTAGTGAAAGGAATGAAAGGTTTAGGATAAGATTGAATCTCTGAGCATATCTTTTTATTTAATGTTGACTTTTAAATTATTTAAATGTTTTACATAGTCAAAAAATTAAAATTTAGGCAAAAAGATGAAAAGGAGCAAACCTAAAAATTTTAAACAAACAGAAATAATGAATTCACTATATATTAAACTGGTTAGTAGAACACACAAAATAAAAGAATAAGTTAGATTAAGTTTTGCATCTGGTGCTATGACTAGACATCCTCTGTGGGACACTCTTCAAGACCGCTAGCCTGAACTTTTCAAAAACATCGCTGTCATGAAAGGCAGAGTGACAAGGGACTGTCCTAGGTAAACACCATAAGTGACCTTTGGTTGGCTCTCATATCGAAAACAAATCTGTAAGGGACATCATTGGAGCAATTTAGAGACCCTAAATATAGACTGTATATTAGTTTATAATGTTATATCAACATTACTCTTCTTGGGTAGGAAAATGGTATTTTTTATATATAATGTTCTTATTCTCAAGAGATATATGCTGAAGTATTTAGAGGTGAAATGTAATTTATTTTCAGATGGTTCTGGAAAGAAATGTATACGTGGGTGCACGTGTGTGTGTGTGTACACGTTGATAGTAAAGAGAGTGCATAAATTGAGCAAAATTGAGCACTTGGTGGATCCAGATTAATGGCATAAGAATGTACATTTCTTTCATTTTTTTCTATAGATTGAAATTTTCAAGTTAGAAAGTCGGGGCAAACAGATAATCAATGTGGACTGATCTTATCATGAAGGTGTTTCATTCATTCAGGAAGCATTCACAGAGCACCTACTCTGGGCCAAGCCCTGTTCTAAGAGTTGGGGATCTTGCACAGGATAGGACAGACTAAGTTGGAGTTCTCCTGGACCTACATTTTAGTGGGGAAGACAAAAAAAAAACAAGATAACTTTAGACTGTGGTTAAGTGCTAAAAACAAAATAAACAGGGTGATATGATAAACAGCCATCAACAGGAGAGGCAGGATTAAACAGGGTGGCCCGGGAAGGCTTCCCCCAAGGAGGCAGCCTTTGAGCTGGAGACCTGAATGGCCAGAAAGAGCCATTCATCTCTTCAGCAGATTTGCACTGAGCACTGACTCTGTACAGGTAAGCCCAATACCTCCACAAAGTTTATCCTCCCTGTAGGGTTTACATACGGTAAACGAGAAGAGTAAGTTGGTGATCTGTGTTACAAGGGAAAAGAAAGCAGGGAGGGGAATAGTTCTTGAGGACAGCAGTTGAAATTCTAGATAGAGTAGCTCAGAAAAGTCTCACCAAGCAGGCAACACATAGAGACCAGGCGAGAGCTAGGGTTGGGAGGAGACAGATCACAGCGCCGCTGATGGGCCCCTTGGTGACTGGCTTCCAGTTGGGGGAATAGGAGTCTTTTGGTGGATTCTGGCTAGAACAGGGTTGTAATCCAGCTTACCTTTCCAAAGGTAAAGACCAAAGACCTGCATCCTGCTCTGGATGCAGGTTTGAGAATAGGCTGTGAAGGGTCAAGGGCAGAAGCAGGGATAGGACCGAAGCATCTCCAGCAATCACCTAAACAAGAGGTGGTTTAGACAAGAACATAGCAGGGAAGGAAGGCAAAGGTTTGGATGCCGACTCTGTTTTGAAGGCAAAGCTGCCAGAATTTCCCACTAACTGATTGGAAGTGGAATACGGGAGAAAGAAACAGATTCAAGATAAATGAGGTTTTTGGCCGCAATACCAGAAGGATAGGAGTTGCCTTGAACTGAGGGTGGGAAGGAAAGTTTGCCCAGGGAGCAAGTTTGAGAGAGGAAACACGGGTTTGGGTGGGTGGGTGGCAAGATCAGGGATTGATCAGCAGTCCGGTGGAGGGAAAAGGAAAAAACAGAAGGACCTACTGAGAATTTCACAGCAGGCTGGTGCAAGGATAAGTAGGATTGCCTGGTAGATGTCTTTCCATAAAATTTTTTTATTATTATTATTTACAAATAAACCAACTGGCAAGTTGAGCTGTGTCAGGTCAGATGAGAAGGTTACCTCCCAGCGCACAGTCTTCTGACTCTAAAGAGTCGAGCTCCCACATGGAGCTGCTGTAGAATGCCTCCCTCGTTCTGGGTGCTGGCTGGAAGTTTCGGTGGGAAAGGAGGAATTCATGCCGAAGATGTGGCCCTAGTCACATTAATGTGTGAAGCAGCGTTGGTGGGGGTGGCCCTGCGAGGTTCAGCCCGAGTGTAACAGTGGTTCCCAGACATTTTTTGCCAATGACCCCTTTGACATGTGACCAGATTCCACAGGCTGTCTTTCAGTTTGAACCCAAACTTCCCTTCCTTCTATGCCCCACGCCTGCGTCCGTGAGGGACACACATTCTAAGCATATTTCGTTCCTCAAGAGCAGGCTCTGGCAGCTTTGAAACTATTCATTAGCATTCCATCGCCTCATCTGCTCTCCCGCCAAGATTCCGACAGAGGCTGCTCTCAAAATAAGGAGGCCTTATTTATTCAGATTCTCCCTCCCCCAGGAAGATGCTGAGAGCTTTTCATGAGAATTCTTCAAAAATTGCTGAGGTTCTGTGGACTTCAGAAAGTGTACTTAAAATGGGGACTCCGGTAACGAGGGCCCTCAGTAAATACTCCTTGGTGGAGATGATAGGCCTTGAACCCATTGTGTCTGGAGGGCCCTCATCATTCTGCCCGCTGTGGTCCAGCCCAAGAGAACACTCCAAGAGACCATCTTTTTTTTGGTCAAGAGCAGAAGCAGAGGGGAGGTGAATTGGCCCTCTCGCTCTCATTCTTTGTACCTTTTCTTCTCATCTCCCTGGACTTATTTCAAAAGCCCATGTTAGTGAAATAAACCAGTCACAAAAAGATAAATACTATATGAGTCCACGTATATGACATACCTGAAGTAGTCAGAAATAGAATGGTGGCTACAAGGGCCTGGGGGTTGGGGGGGAAAGGGGGTTGTTTAATGGTTATAGTATTTCTGATCTTCAAGATAAAAAAGTCCTGGAGATCAGTGTCACAACAATGAATACACGTAATACTACTGAATTGTACACTTAAAAAATGATCATGGTGGTAAATTTTATGGTACATGTTTTTTACACAATTTTTTAAAAGCCACATTAACATTACTTCCATGGAAGGAAAAAATACACAAGTTCTAAAACTCGAATGCGTTAGGACAGAGTAAACAGGCAGAGTCCATGGGGTAAGGTTTTTATGTTATAACCATGGCTGTTTCTATTATCCATCTCCTCATGATTCTCCAGGATGCACATACCTATGGTGTGTGTGTCTCTGGGTCTAAGTGTAAGCACTCCAACATTTTCTAGACATTTATTCATTCTTTTGAGGGGCTCATCTACACACTGAACCTGATACAATTTTGTCTCTTAAAGAAAGACCAAAGAATATATATACAACGAAATACTATGTAGCCCTAAAAAATGATATCTCGGGACGCCTGGGTGGCTCAGTTGGTTGAGCGGCTGCCTTTGGCTCAGGTCATGATCCCAGCATCCTGGGATTGAGTCCCACATCGGGCTCCTTGCTCGGCAGGGAGCCTGCTTCTCCCTCTGCCTCTGCCTGCCACTCTGTCTGCCTGTGCTCGTTCGCTCTCTCTCCCTCTCTCTCTGACAAATAAATAAATAAAATCTTAAAAAAAAAAAGGAAATGATATCTTGCCATTTGCAACAACATGGATGGAACTAGAGGGTATTATGCTAAGGGAAATAAGTCAATCAGAGAAAGAAAATTATCATATGATCTCACTGATATGAGGAATTTGAGAGGCAAGGTGGGAGTTGTGGGGGAAGGGAGGGAAAAATGAAAAAAGATGGGACTGGGCAGGGAAACAAACCATAAGAGAGTCTTAAACTCAGGAAACAAACTGAGGGTTGCTGGAGGGGAGTGGGAGGGATGGGGTGACTGGGTGATGGATATTGGGGAGGGTATGTGCAATGGTGAGTGCTGTGAATTGTGTAAGACTGGTGAATCACATACCTGTACCCCTGAAACAAATAATACATTATATGTTAATTTAAAAAAGAAAAGGAAGGGGACGCCTGGGTGGCTCAGTTGGTTAAGCGGCTGCCTTCGGCTCAGGTCATGATCCCAGCGTCCTGGGATCGAGTCCCACATCGGGCTCCTTGCTTGGCAGGGAGCCTGCTTCTCCCTCTGCCTCTGCCTGCCTCTCTGTCTGCCTGTGCTCGATCTCTCTCTCTCTCTAACTAAAAAATAAATAAAATCTTAAAAAAAATTTTTTTTAATTAAAAAAAAAAAAGAAAAGGAAGTCCAAAGAGCAGCATGAAATACTCAGGGTCACATAACAGATTACTGGAAAATCTAGGATGTCTGTGTCTACCTCAGGCCTGGTTCCAGAATCACTCTTTGTCTTTATCTTAGGCAACCCCTGCTCTCTGGCCAGGAGTAGTTCTTATTAAAGAGCATGGATTTTATGAAGCAGGAGGTAGCAGGAGGAGTAGAGAGAATAGCATCTTGAAAGCAACAGCTCCCATACCAACCAGTTTAGTCCTGGGCAAGTCTCTGAACACCTGAGCCTAGCTCCTGGGGATAATACGAATGCTCTGCAGGATGGGAGTGAATACCTCGGACATGGGACATGGGTCTTTTGTTCATGGTCATCATCATGACTCATGGTAGGAAAAAGGCTTCAGAATCCCCCTTGAGACACCCAGCATGCCCACTGGGTAGTCCCCTGCTGGGCTTAATGTCAAGCAGGTCTAGGTCGGCTCTACTTGGCAAAAATTTCTATTCCAGCTCCTACTGTTAGTTGCTTCAAATACAATTGTCTCTTAGCCCAAAACTTACTGAAATTCAGCCTCTTTGATGCTTCATACACACTTGGGCCCCTTTTCTAACCAGTTATTGAATTTTACAAATCCCTGGGTCCTGTAGAGTCTGGCCCCCATGGGTTCCTCAGTCTGTATTAGAAGGTTATTTTTGGATCTTAGGATTTACTTCAATCCTTTTTGGGGGAAAAAAATGTATGATATTATGTGAAATTGTAACTTGCTTTGAGTTAAAGATTTCTGAAAGAGCATGATCATCTTAGCATCTAAGGCCTTTTTCCTGCTCAGTCTTAATAGAACGTAGAGGGGCAGCCTCTGTATGAGCATGGCCATCTGTGATCAAAGGCCAGTGTCAAGAGAAGGTCCCTCCACTGCCAGCTCCACGACAGGAAGCCCTAGTTCAATTGTTCATCACAACTTTGTGTCTAGAGTTTGAGTTAGAATCATTAATGAGATAGCAAGGTCACAGACCTGGAAAAACTACCCAAAAGATTCCAACCCAGATTCGAGTCCTAAGACTAACATAAGGCTATATGAGAGCTAGAACGGGTGATCTCCAGGAACCTAGTCAGACCCATCATTGCACAAGCATCTCTATTGCCTTGGCCTCAGGTTGCTGGGACAGAGCTGTGTTCACTCATAAGTTCTGACCATTCTTGATAAATTAGAGCTGTCGACCATGAGTATCAACCATGAGTAAATCAGTACTTACTGCCATGTTTTAGAGCATACCCTATACCTCATCTCACTTCTTTCATTGCCTTGTGTCCTCCCTCTCCTCTCCTTGTGGTGAGGTCTTCTGGTTTCTTTTCTTCTCCTTAGCAAAGATATCAGGATTACCTGGTTCAGTACTTAAACCTGTCCAAGAGATTATTAAGGAGGAAAGGCTTTGGGCTATTTTCTCCTGCCATTTTCAAGGTGTATAGAATGACAGGGCATGTACAAGTTTTATGATATTATTAAGTGGCTGTTGTGTCAAGCCCAGGAAAATACAAGATGGGACATGCTACTATCCATTCAAACAAAATTGTAGGTCCATGGGACTGACTGCACTCTTCCAACAGGTCTAAATAGAAAGAGCTTACTTGTTCAGCATGGGAAGATCATGCCTGGAAATAATACCTGTATAAGTGTCTTGAAACTCAGTCTGCTAAGTCTGCATTTGTTTAATTTCAAGATTCTGCAACTATACAGTTGAATTTTTGTTGAATAGGTATGATGGCCTTTGAAAACTTACATACTTAGGAAATCACTGACTTTTTTATTTTTTTAAATATTGCCTTCCACTACATTCTATGAAGACTCCCTGTGTTCTCTGTAAATGTTCATGATCTCAGCAGGCTGGTTGGACTAGGCCAGCATTCCAAACTAAAGTAGCTTGATGGATATGCCATTCATAGACTCACAGGAGACTTGGGGAAGTTCAAAAAAGCTTTGTTTGTTTTGCCAACTCACAAGTCCATATATTTTGGCAGTGGTATCCGAAGTAAATGAAAATACTACCAGCCTTGTCTTTCCTCCTTGTCAAGATTTGTATGAAGTGTTTAAGAAACACTAAGAACCATAAGTCCTCTTAATTATGGACCATAAGTCCTCTTAATTATGTGGAGAAACAGTGAGGAGTGTTACAGATTACAGGTTAGAAAATAAGGCATGTTAGAAGTCATCTAGTCCAATCTCCCACCCAGTTTGGAATCCCTTTATTATAGGACATAGGGATCTCTCCAGCCTCTCCTGGAACACTTCCGGCAATGGGGAGCTCCCCATCCCTCAAGAACTGCTTCCATTTTGTCATCTGCAATTACTAGAAAATTCTTCTACGTCCCTTACATTTTTATTTGTGACCTTATTTATGCCCTCTGGAATGAAAGAGAACAAGTTTCATCTCTTCTTCTCATAATAGCCCATTAGCTCTCTAATGACAGCTCTTCCGTGGGGCCTGTAAATCTTGCTTTCTCAGGATTTAACAGCTTGGTTCCGTCTATCACATAGATTCAGTGCTCATCATGATCCTTGTTGGTCAGGCCTGCTCTTAACACACAACACTAAATACTAGAGTCTTGATGTGATCTGAAGAGTGAAGAACAGAGGAAATCTATAACCCTTTCCCTGCATTAGACATCTCTTGGGGTAGCCGAGAATTGTGCTAAGTTTCCTGGCCTCTGTGTCAGTGTCCTGACTCACCTTATTAAGCCAGCACTTTCCCATCCTGTCCTTACGAAGTTGACTTCTTTTAATCCCCGTACAGGATTTGATGTCTATTTTTGTTAAAGTGGGTCTTTACATTTTACCCCATAATATCAGCCTGTGGTCATCATTTGGGATCTTGATTCCCTCTCCTGAAGTATCTAACCAGCTTGCCACCCACATCGTCTCCTAGTCAGATACAGAACTTAACTGTAACAGAGCAGACAACAGAAGCCGCGGTCACATCACCAGACACTTTCCTTCAGGTTGAAGGTGACAGTGATCCGTCATCCAGCTACTGGTCATTTAGCTTTACTACCTTCCAGACCCCGTTTTTTCATATTATTCGAAGAGTGACTTAAGAGATATCAGCTGCCTTGCTGGAATCCTGGGATGCTATTTCTGGTGCATTCTCTGAGCAGTAATCCTATCAAAACCAGAAATGAAGTTATTTTGGCATGACTTGTTCCTAATGAAGCTTGAATCATCTGCCACTTTCCTGTCTAGGCTCTGAGTGGGTGATGGTTTGCTGAGCCCGGAAAGATCAAGTATACAGTTCAAATGGAAGTGCTGTTCAGAGACTTGGTTTTACTCATGAAGAGTATCAAAACTCCCCGAGAGCAGGTGGAAAGATTTAAGAGTGCCACATGCACATTTGAATTGAGTGACAGTGAAATGTCAGGGAAAAGTCTCCTCCATTATGTGTATACATCGTAAAAATGAAAAGAAAACCGTGGGACGCCTGACTGGCTCAGTCGGTGGAGCATGCGACTCTTGATCTCAGCGTTGTGAGCTTGAGCCCCGTGTTGGGTGTAGAGATGATTTAAAAATAAAATCTTCAGAAAAAAAGAAAAAGAAGACCGAAAAAAAAAAATAACAATGTGACTACAATTCTTGGAAAGATGGCTGATAAGACTGAGATATGATGTAAACACAGTAAAGGGGGGGTGCCTGGGTGGCTCAGTCGTTAAGCCTCTGCCTTCGGCTCTGGTCATGATCCCAGGGTCCTGGGATCGAGCCCTGAGTCAGGCTCCCTGCTCCGAAAGAAGCCTGCTTCTCCCTCTCCCACTCCCCCTGCTTGTGTTCCCTCTCTCGCTGTGTCTCTCTCTGTCAATTAAATAAATAAAATTTAAAAAAAACAAAAACAAAACAGAAAAGGAAGCAGGATATTAGAAAAACAAAAACTTTGAGTTCCTGAAGCCCACAGTGCTCCATATCTCTATGAAAGAGAGGGGTGTGCAGTGGGAAGGTAGTAGGGAGGCAACCCCATCCAGGCTAGGAGTCAAGGGCAGGGTTTTTGTTTGTTTGTTTGTTTTTTAATTTTTTATTTGACAGAGGGAGATCAGAAGTAGGCAGAGAGAGAGAGGGGGAAGCAGGCTCCCCACTGAGCGGAGAGCCTGATGCAGGGACTCAATCCCAGGACCCTGAGGTCATGACCTGAGCCAAAGGCAGAGGCTTAACCCACTGAGCCACCCAGGCACCCCAAGGACAGGGTTTCTAAGGGGAAATAGGTCTAAAATGGTTCCTTGATCATGGGATGGGTTTGTAAATCTCAAAGAATGAAACGCAGATGATCTCCCTGATATGAGGAAGTGGAGATGCAACGGGGGTGGGGGCTAAGGGGGTAGGAAAAGAATAAATGAAACAAGATGGGATTGGGAGGGAGACAAACCAAAAGAGACTCTTAATGTCATAAAGCAAACTGAGGGGGGTGGGGGGGAGGGGGGTTGGGAGAGGGGGGTGGGGTTACATTATATGTTTAAATAAAAAAATAAATTAATAAACACACACACACACACACACACCAAGGGGCACCTGGGTGGCTCAGTGAATTAAGCCTCTGCCTTCGGCTCAGGTCATGGTCTCAGGGTCCTGGGATCAAGCCCCTCTGCTCAGCAGGGAGCCTGCTTCTCTCCCCCCCATCCCCCCCCCACTCCTCTGCCTGCCTCTCTGCCTACTTGTGATCTCTGTCTGTCAAATAAATAAATAAATAAAATCTTTGGGGCACCTGGGTGGCTCAGTGGGTTAAAGCCTCTGCCTTCGGCTCAGGTCATGGTCCCAGGGTCCTGGGATCGAGCCCTGCATAGGGCTCTCTGCTCAGCAGGGAGTCCGCTTCCTCCTCTCTCTCTGCCTGCCTCTCTGCCTCCTTGTGATCTCTGTCAAATAAATAAATAAAACATTTTAATCTAATTAATTAACTAATTAAATTTTTAAAATGAATAAATAAATAAAAATAAAAACACACACCAAGAAGCGCTAGCTTGAGCAGCACATACACTACAACTGAAAGGATACAGAGAGGATTAGCATGGCCCAGGTGTGAGGATGACACACAGGTTCATGAAGAAGTACCATATAAAACACACACACACACACACACACACACAAAGAGCTGCCTCAGAAACTCCCCCAGTGATGCCCCAGGAGTTAAAACGCAAGGGGCTGAGTTCAGGTCACCTCCAACATCAGTCTCCCTTACCTTCTCTTTCCATTTCCCCGTTTTAGTTTTTCACAGATACCAGGGTCCTGAGAAAGCCTTTCCAGGTCCTGCCACATGAGGACTGGGTTCTACAGGCAATAGCCCATGGCCTCTATCCCTCCAGTAATGTCCCTGTTTTCAGAGAGCTGTACTTCAGTCCCTCAAGCTCCCTCTCTCCAGCACCAGGAATGACTGAATCTTGGAAAATACTGCTGTGGCGTTATTTTTGGCTCCCTTCCTTCCCGCCCTGTGTCTGCCTGCTCATCAACAACCATTAACAGCTGTTAGAGGGGGCTTTCAATTGCCTGGCTTCTTGCTGAAGTGTTTTAACACCGGTTTTCTAAGAGCTCGGCTACGCTCTAGAGGTGAGAGAAAAATGGCAGAAGAGTTACATAAAGCCCCCTTCATTTAGGGAGCCAGGTTCTTCCCCCCCCCTTTTTTTTGGCAAGAAAAATAAGCCTCTGACAAGAGCTGTAGAGGCGCCGCCCAGCTGCATCCCTGTAGAGTCGATTCCGATGATCTCATGTGGCAGCCCTAGAGGCAGCCCTGTGCCATTAGCAGGAACACAGTCGAGGAGTTCCGATGTCTGTGCATCATTGACGTTGAGCATTTTCCCATTCCCACCCTCGCTGAGCTGCTGGAATTCTGGACTAGACACAGAGGACATAGCCTGGCAGCACAGAGGCTAGAAGATGCCAACAGGACCCCCTGAGGCCACACACAAACCTGTACCCCATCAGCCTCTTCCAGGAGCCCACTGCTGCCAATGAGGCTGCCAGCTGGCCCTCTCCTCCATTGTTTACTTCCCTACAAAGGACGGATAACTGCGGTAGACATTTGGAAAGTTCTGAGCTCCTTGTAAATGTTAATCCATTGATTCTCACTAGCCCCAGAAGAGATGATGATGTTGCTGATCAAGAATAATCCCTTCATGTCTACCAACACTTTACCACCTTTTGCTACTTCACTCCACATCCCCTACCCCCAGCAGGGACTAACACACCGTCCTGTCCCCATGTTTCAGACTAGAAAATAGGAAAGGCCCTGTCTAAATGTCTTCGACATCAACACTTAGCCAGAATAATGGTTCAGTCTCCTAATCCCAGTGTTTTCTCAAAATACAGGTATGTGTAGCACAACATGGAAGATCTCAAGTGACGTATGAAGAACTTTTTTCAAAATCGTTGTGTTTCTTTTAATATGTACTAGAAAAAGCATAACCTGAGATTTCATAGACAGCCTTGCTTGGGATAGGTTTCTTTCTGAGCTAAATTTATTAAAGGAAGAAAGTGAGTTGCATTAAAGAAAATTCTAAAGATTGTGACAGCGGGCCCCAAGTCTCTGTAGTTTAAGAAATACTTCATACTTCAGCACTTTTCCTGTCCACAAGCGCAAGCACTCTTCCTTGTCCACAAGAGAAGAATCTGTCTTGTACAATATCTACCCAGAGAAAGCCACAGTGGCATCTTACTGGGAACACAGGGTCATTTTCATAAGTTTTGTATAAAATACAGGAGTAGGCTTTTGCATTAAGTATGTTTAGATGAAAACAATTCTTGTGTGTTTCTTTCCATCAACATTCTTGGTTATCTGATTTATGTCTTACTTCCAAAACACCCTAGCTCTCCTACTTGGGTCCCTAAGTATCTATACTACCTCCTCTTCTGTCTGCAGCCCTCATAATGGCAAGGTTAAAGCATAATGCTCTACCTGATGACTGTGTCATGTTGCAGAATTTCTTCAGGACTAGCTAAGATGATTTGCACCTCTATATCAGTTTTCTGTAACCACATACCTCTCCCCGCCCTTTTCCTTCTCCTCTTTCAGCTCAGTGAAGTTCCAGAGAAGACCTATCTGTTTGCTCTTGTGGGTATCCTTATAATTTAGATGTTCTTCCAAAGAATGGTTATAGAGGGCAATGGATTTGATAACAATAACCCTATCTTCTGTTGCTAAAATTGTAGGAGACAGAGGGGATATATGGCATGAGATGAGCCAGGACAAGTCAGTTGAGCCAACTCTAAAGAGCCTTGAGTGTCAATGTGAAAGGGGCTTGGGTTTTAATTCTGCAGGAAGCAGGGAAATAAAGTGATTGTCGTTGGGAAGATTAGTCAGGCAACAATACAAAGGAAGAATCAGGGAGAAAGAGACAATGGCCAGGTTGTTACAATGGTCTAAGCAAAAAGTAAGAAGGCCATGAAGGAAGTCATGTTTGTTTGAAAAGAAAGATACAGATGCCTTTTAAGGACTGAAGAGTAACAGAGAAGTCCTAAAATTGTATCATGGTTTTCAAGCAGATGTCATTGACTAAATTGTTGATTATCTATTTCTTCTAGATCAGTGCTATTCAGTAACATTTTCTATGATGATAAAAATGTTTTCCTACAGGGTTCAATACGGTAGCTACTAGCCACATGTGGCTACTGAGCATTTGCAGTGTGGCTAGTGTGACTAATTAGTCTGAATTTTCTAATCATATTTAATTTTAATTAATTGTAATGTAAATAACCACATGTGGTTAGTGACCATCATGTTGGACTAACCAGCCTAGCGCAGGCCTAGAGTACAAGCTCCAACTATCCCGCCTGACTTGTTTGCCATTCTGTCCTTAGAGCCTAGTATTGTCTGTCACATAGTAGGTACTTAATAAATATTTGTTAAGTGAAAGAATAAAAAGAAACCTTATGAAACAGAGGCAAAGATTATGTCCTGTTTAAATCAGTATGCTCCTTTATGGAGAATTTTGGCCCCCACACAAAAGAGGAGGATGGAGATTTCCCACACACATTTAGAACATTTCCCAAATGTTTAAACTGAAGCTCTCAGCTTGTGCAAGTGGAATAAAATCAAGCCAAGGGGATAGATGAAAGTCAACCATGTGGTGGGAAAATCCAAGCCCAAGGTCTGTTCTTTCAGTCCCTAACTTCTTGGTTTTAGTTTCTGGCTATTGTAGAAATTGATAGCTCCCACGCCTCTTCTTGAAATATGTGAGGGTAGTGATCAGCATGAAAAAATGTCTTTTATGAGGAATGATAAAAAGAAAATGTGTTAGAGCAGCCTGGTTACATGGCTGTAGAAATACGGGGAGGTCTACACGTGATCTGGAGTGAGGGGCTCAGGACTTAAGCCCCAAGACCTTGGGCAAGTTGTTTAAGCTCTCCAAACCACAGTTTCATAGAAAATGAGAATAGGAATCATAAACACTTCACTTACCAAGCTTTTGGGAGGAAGAAATGAAATAATAATAGGAAAATTCATGGTTCATAATCCATAAAGTTCCATTCAGAGGTTTATTTTAATTCACACAGACTGGAGTTATAGCTGAATGTATGTTAGAAAGACACAGTTATATTAAAATATAATTCTGATATGTGCCTTCTAGAAAATGAAAAATAAGAAGTCCTCAAATTCCAGCTACCTACATTCAAAACAAAATCTAAACAATCCAAAAGAAGATTTTTATTTCTCTTAACATTAAAAAAAAAAATTCTGGAAAAGCTGATCCCACAACCTCCTTCCAATAGCTTATTATGACTCAGTAGTGCTTGTTGCCAGGAAGTTCTTTGTCTTTCCATCTCTCTGCTCTTTTAGATTCAGTGGCTGCGTCCTTTTCCCCATCTGCCCGGGACCTCCCACTTGTCACTGCTCCCTTCATACCCTTCTCCTATCTCCCCTGCTCTGTGCTTCCATCACCTGACTCAGGCCCCCTTGTCTTAGCATTAAATTTAGGCCCTTTTCCTCTTTCTTCAAACTCACAACTTCCGCAGTACTGTAGCCATCTATTAGGAAATGTCTCTGGGTGCCTGGGTGGCTCAGTCGGTTAAGCATCTGCCATCAGCTCAGGTCATGATCTCAAGGTCCTGGAATCCAGTCTCACATCGGGCTCCTTGCTCAGGGGGGAGTCTGTTTCTCCCTCTCCTCTGCCCCTCCCCACCCCACTCCTGCTAACTCTCTCTCTCAAATAAAATCTAGGAAGGAAGGGAAGGGAAGGAAATAGGAAAGGAGAAACCTCTCTAGCAACCTGAGTCTCCCAGGACCACCAGTTCACTTCCCTCACTCCCTATTTCCCTTTCTTTACTCTCCATGATGGTAGCAAAGAGCTAGTCATCACTCCACATGTACGGACCATCCACAGACAGAGCTCTGTATAACCCTATCAAATAACATCACACTGGCTTAGGTTCTCCATATAGGTAACCAGTACTTCCAGAAAAGTTTCAAAACTTGGCCTATATATCATAATCTCATTCTGTTCCCCAGATCCAGGATTTGTAAGAAGATTCCTGTTGAAAATAGTTACTCAGTTGCCACTAGAATTGCTTTCTCATAATGCATAAATCCCACTTCTTTTTCATAATTATGACCACTTTTCTGGTCTTTTTAGCATTTTTTTTCCAGAGTTGAGCATTCTTATTAAAATAAAGGGCCATGGGGCGCCTGGGTGGCTCAGTCGGCTAAAGCCTCTGCCTTCGGCTCGGGTCATGATCCCAGCGTCCTGGGATCGAGCCCCGCGTTGGGCTCTCGACTCAGCGAGAAGCCTGCTTCTCTTCCTCTCTCTCTCTCTCTCTCTCTGACTACTTGTGATCTCTGTCTGTTAAAATGAATAAAATAAAAATCTTTAAAATAAAGGGCCATAACTGCACAATCCAAATAACTGTTGATCAATTCAGGGAACCTGCGTCAGTTTTCAGGTTTTGCCATTCTCCCCATTGACAACATGTTCTCTTTCTAACCATATTCAAAGACAGGAATCTCTAGAAATCCTCTTGGTTTTCATCATACATAAGATTAAATAATTATTTAATTCTTACATTTGAGGTCTATCTTTTCTTCTTTTTTTCTTTCCAAAATATTGACATCTAATTAAGCCTCACCAGAATGTACACCATTTGCCACCTTTAAACTTTTATTCTAATTCAAATGTCTCTTTATGGCTAGTACGTGGAAAAATAAGGCCACTGTAACCCCAGCAATTGGTAAAAATACTGAAAATTCAGCCCTCCTTATGGTGAAACTAGTTCATTGCTGGCTAGTCAGTAGTATGACAACTGATTGCATTGGTAAAAGGGTAAAGTGGTAAGTAAGTATGCTGAAATTATACAAGAGATAAACATTGAAAATAATGTATTTTAAAATCCTGTTATATTCAGAAATATAAGTTATACAGACTTAACAAAAAAGAAAAAGCATCAGAACAAGCTCAAGACTTAACACCTTCTAATGGAAGCCAGTAAGGTTCTGTAAATGCATGGTTAGGTGATCACACTACCCAAGATCTGGGTTCACAGGCATGTGTCCTCAGGGCTGAAAAACAGCAGAGAAAACCACACCTGGCCTTTCTTTTCCTTCCAGAGGGTTGCCGATCAGACATGATACCGTGGTAGTAAGGATTAGCCCCTGTGGTCTAGCTGTGTTCCCAGACCCGCCACTGGTAGCAGCCTAATCTGATGATTATATTCATAATAATCCATAAATTTAGGGTCCTTATGAAGAAGTTGTATATAAAAGTCCTGCATACGGCCAAACATAACCCCACGTTCCTACTCCTACGGAAGACCAGGTGCGCTTTTCACTTTTCATTTTACCCATGGTT
This sequence comes from Taxidea taxus jeffersonii, assembly GCA_003697995.1. Classification (NCBI taxonomy): domain Eukaryota; kingdom Metazoa; phylum Chordata; class Mammalia; order Carnivora; family Mustelidae; genus Taxidea; species Taxidea taxus. The sequence goes on from ML111267.1 coordinate 28,084, forward strand.
GGGAGGCAGTGGGAGTCCTCCCCTGAAACACTCAGATTCTTTTTTTAATATGCAAGTTACATGACTGTAAAGAGCCTTTGTTTCACATTTGCACTACTTGAAACATTTCCATTGTCTCATGCATTGGTCTATGTAGATGCAGGTTGTATTTTTGGTGGTCTGAGGAACAAAGGCTAGGATGGGCAGAGTCTGGATAAACTGCATTCCCAAAGTTTCTTAATAAATTAGTTGTTTGAGGGCATCTGGGTGCCTCAGTCTATTAAGTGTCTGCCTTGGCTTAGGTTGTGATCTCGGGGTCCTGGGATCGAGCCCCACATCAGATCCCTGCTCAGTGGGGAGTCTGCTTCTCCCTCTCCCCGCTTGTGCGTGCACACACTCACTCTCTCTCTCTCAAATAAATAAATAAAATCTTTAAAAAAAGAAAAGAAAGGAAAAAAATTAGTTGTTTGAACTTAAAGTGTGTTTTTTTCTATAAATAGGTTATAAGTCATGATTACTTTCCTAAATCTGCTCCCAAATCTTATATCTGTATCGCCTTTCATTTTTTAAAATTTACTCAGTGAACAGATATTTATCATCATGCAAAGAGAGAAAGAAAGTAATCCTTTAGGAATACGTGAAGGGCTATGCAAGTACAAGGGAACAGAAGATCATTCTAAGGAGAGAGGACATCATGGAGGAGAGGAGGTACAGGTGGGATGTCCAGGGGTAGGAAAAGGCCACCTGGGGGGCCAGTGACTTCCCCTCCCCATTATATGCCTGTAGCACCTTCTCTGTATTTCTGTCACAGCACCTATGGGATTGTATGGTAATTGAATCATTGCTTGTCTGTCCCCTCATCTAGATAGTAAGATCCTTGAGTCAGATTTCTGTGTGGTGGAGGAGATATTTTCAGTCTGCAAATCGACCATCTAGAACAATGCCACCATGATAGCCATTTGGTTAATGTCTGTCCAATAAATGAAGGGCATCCTTTAGAAAAGATCTGGAGGCAGAAAAATGTGTGGCATGTATTAGATGGAAATGAGAGGGAGGAATGTAACGGAGTCTGGAGGCCAGCAAAAAGGATTTCACTGGATTTTAGTTCTGGGGTCCTTTTTTTTTTTCAGCCAACCCTAAGTTTTATTCATTTTCTATTTTTTATGGGAAAATATTTTTGGAGTTCCAGCTAAGGAGCCCATCTTCTCCCAGTCTCAGGGATGCATGAGCTTCCTCTATGGAGGGATAGAAATCTCTATAGATGGGTTTTAAGGAGCCAGTGGGTCTGATTCCAACAACCGCCCTGGGTGTTCACAACTGGAGAACAAAGGGCAGTTTCTCCGGTGAGCCTTCCTGAGGACTTGTCTGCCATTCACTTTTAAGCACAGCTTATTCACAAAGTGGGGGCTGTTTTGTAAGTCAGGGGCAGCATGTGTTTCATAAAAGCCCTTTCAGTATTGGGTTCTCTTTATTTCTGCCACTTATACAAACATACATGGAAATGGTCGCTTATCTTTTCTTTGCATTATCAATTTTTCCTCTCCCTCCTCCCTTTTAAATTCTTAATGTTTTTATGTTTATTTTGCATTTTTTTATGCTAAGACAATCCAGCCAGTAAATTTCCACGTGGCCCTCGCCCCAACTGATGGCCAGCGACCTTGAACGAGGGCCTGGGCAGCCTTCTCTGGCTGGCCTCAGCATCTGCTCCCTAGGCTTCGGGTTTGCCGCTACAATTATGAGTGAGAAGCCTATGGTTAATTACGGTGCATGAATGGGAGATACTCCTGGACTTATTTGCATTCATTATTTGCTGGTAGTTTCTCTGTTGAGGTCTCTCCATCCTTGTTTTTACAGAGCTCTTGGCAGGGTTTCTGCAGTTGGTGTGCGAATTTTTATGATCTGTTGCATGTTATTCATGCAATTTCCTGCCCTGTAATGGTATCAGTTTTCCAGACGCAGAGGAATACAGACTAAAACCCGGGAGCCTGCATTAGCATAAAATGTCCCAGTTCTGTCAGTTTGATTAATTTGTCTCTTTGTCTCCACTCTATATGATAAGTGCTATTAATGGTTGCAACACTTCATATGTCAAAGTCTTTCTTCCTAATGACTTGAAAATGCGGTTTATTTCCCCCCTTTTTGTATTATTTTCCTCATTTAGCATTCCACTCAAGTATAGATTTATGCCATGCTCTTTCATTATCTTACTGGTTGCAGCACTGGAGTGATTACATATGGTGTAGAGTACGCGTAAAGATGTGATCCCAGGGGCAGCAGCTGCTGATGCAAGCTGAAAATAGATCCAGCATACGCTCAGCACTTTTCCCAGAGGCCTTTTATTTATTAGGAACAGTCTTGCTACAGGACAGCTTGGATCCTCATTTAGCAAGATGACTTTTTTGCCTTTCGGAACACTGCAGTGACTTTGCTCTATTTACTGATGCTGCTGTGTAATTATTTCTTTAACCGCCTTGTACCTCAGCCTTGACTTAACCTAACAGAAATTGTAATATAATCTCGATATATAATGAACTCAAGAAGCGACGGGCTCCATTTGAAGTAATGGAGCTTGACAGATCTAAGGTTTAAATTAAGTAATCCTATTTGTAAGACAGCATTTGTACATGGTACGCTGCTTTAAAATGAATTTCTATTCTTCTCTAGCACTTCTTACACTGTTTTCAGTATTCTTCCTTTCAAAAGGACTTTTTCCAGAAAGAAGCGCATCACGAAGCCAAGGGCTCTTTCATAAAGAAAAGAATCAAGTGAAATTTTCTTACCCATTTCGATCACTGAACCGGAACTGGCATCATTAATGATTCGTGATGGGTACTTATTAATCTAGGCTGGCAAATCCAAACAGCTCAGACTGTTCTATCAGCACAGAACATCTGTGATATAAATATAATGGAATTCAGGATTAAGATAATAGCAAACTTTCTGCACATGTTCTAGGTTCAGGTAGGTATTTTTTATCATAATTTTGAGAAGTCCTAATAACAAGTATATGTATTTATTTTCTAAATAAATCCAAGCAAAACCCTCATTTCATGATGTCATTCTTCTCTTTGAGAGGTGTACATTCAGCAGGAAAAGGAGGAAGTTCATTGTATATCTTAACAGATAGCATCAAGATAGTGATTCCTCCATGTGTGATAAAATTGTGCAAATTGCAAAAACAAGAAATAAGAACATTAAATTTTAGGGCAAATGACAGTCTGAGAGTAATGTTATCTATTGGCAGAACCTAGTCCTATGATGAGAAAGCCTTGAAGAGAAATGAATTTATAAATAGAGCAGACCTCTTTATGGTAAAGTAACAAATAAGGGAGACAAGTTAGTAAATTTCCTTTTTCCTTTTTGGTGTGTGATTTTACCTGCTCTGAATGGAGAAGGCATCAGAGAAGAGGGTGGGCGATTCCCTCCTTAAATTTGTTGTTGCCCTCAGATAGCGCCATGGGTTCTGTTTGGTAACATAGATCTTATTAGTTCCATAATCAAACGAGAGTTATATGGGGTTAAACCCATCATTTCCTGCTGGGTCAGGTTAAAAGTTAAAGCAGTAATTCACGATAAAGAAATAAAGCGTGGAAAAAAAAAAAAAGAGTGTCTCATTTTAGTGGGTATATATGACGTAGAATGTTGTAGAAAGAGCAGTAATCCAAACCACTCCTAAAATAAGCAAACCAAGGAGCACTTCCCTGAGTCGAAGAGAAGCCCCCCCCCCTTTCCTGCCCACATGCACAATTGCATGAAAAAGCGTTAGACCATAGCATTTTATCAGCTTGATCATCGTGGTTCATATATTCTCTCAAGTTTGTTTAGGAGTTTAGACTACTAAAGCCTGTGCTGTGTCATGAAAGCAGCAACCTTCACCCTGCCCCGGAGATGCCCTCGGTAGGAACCGAACAGAAGACCAGCGAGAGCTCGCCTGCGGCTGACGCGCCTGCTTTCTTACTCGTTTTATTTTGTCTTCCTTTCTTCCTCTCCTGTCCTGCTTCCCGCTCTCGTGGACAAAGAGCACCCAGGCTTATTCTGCAGGCTCATCCCTAATTACTGTCGTTGTGACACAGTAATGTTATAGCCGATTTCATTCTCTGTCTCGTGGCCTCAGAACAGTGGGTGATCTTGCTTGCTGTAGGAGAAGTGATACTCAGGCATGACAGGATGAATTAAGGACGGGGACTAAGTATTAACTCTTAATTCCCTAGCTCTTGTGGTTCTAAATTAGATTCGGTGTCATTATAACTGGGAGAATGTGAGCATTTTATGGGTATGTGTGTGTGTCAGTCACTGGAGCCATGTTTGATCAATTGAATTGACCTTGGTTTTCAGGTGAAACACATCAAGTGTATTATGAAATAAGCAGCCCAAATAAAGAAAAACATCTCACATATCTTGTCAAATATTTCACTGGGACCTCTGGAAGCTGGTATTTCCCTTCTGCCACCAGATCTGAAATGAGAACAAAAGCACTTCATTTTTGATAAGTGAGACTTGATTTTTCTTTGAAACCTCTTCATTTCCAAGATGTCTTATGAGAGTTATCACAGTTTGGGCTAAGTTTCCCAGTAAATGATGTCGACTCTGAAGGAGGCTCTCATGGCCAGTTATTTAGCACATGGTTTGTAAAACCAAAGGCTAAAGGGAGAAATACATTATCAGATAAGAGCCAAGCAAAGAAAGAAGGAAGAAGCAAACTTTATTGAGCACGTGCTGTGTACCAAGTGAATACAAAGATAATTTGAACAGAATAACAAAGATCTTAGGATCAAGAGGGGAGAAGCGAGCAATGGACTTACAAAGTTGGGTTTTTTTTTTAATACTATGGAATACTATGTTCCATTATAAACATTTGTAGAGGTATTTGAATAGAAGACAGAAATGGGGGAAAGACTGAAGAGGGGGGTAACAAAGTTCTTAAAGTCTGTCTAAAGAAGTAAGAATAAAGTGGAAGAATTTTAGCCCTTAAGGACAGAACCAAATCAGTTGGGTTTAACACGAAGATAGTTGCTAGTAAGTAGAAATATAATATTCGTTTTTGTTCCTGAATTCTGTTAGCAATTTCTGCCTCTTCACATTCTTTGGGAAATGGAGAAGTCTGCATCTAAAGCTTTACTTGGCTTTCAGTCAAAGGTCTGCTTCACCCAGGAAACATCATCAGGAAGCCCAAAATCAATGGAATTTTTTTTTTCAATGGCTAACACAAGCCAGTTCTGAGCCCGATTTAAAACTCACTGTATAAATTCATCCCGGCTTGCTACAGCTGTGAGTGTACTCTATTTTCTGTTGCTGACTCTTCCAGTAAAACATACATCCACTTCACTTTCCACACTTCAGATTTCAAGTGGAAGAGAGCTGTTGGAAGGCCTCCTCTCAAAACTGACTTATTGGACCTTGTAGAACCTGCTTGAGAAGCTTCCACAAGTATAGCTATGCATGTGCTTACTTTTTGAAAATGATCTTTGATGCAAAAAAATGATAGCGTTAGTATTTATAGGTGCGCAATTATGCAGTGGGCTTTCTGAAGGTCCTGTTGTAAACAAGCTGGAGCTCCTGTACCTCTAGTTTTGGTTATACTCTGTTCTACTAAAAAGATACATATGCTTCATCAAGCCAAGATTTATTAGCAAGGCCAGCAGGTGATAATGGAACAGTAATTTTTATATCAACTTTGACTTGGTGCCCTTAATTGGCAGCAAGGAGAAGTATTAAAAGATCTTGCTAACGCAGCATGATGCATGGGAATTAAGAACATCAGGGAAGGGACGCCTGGGTGGCTCAGTTGGTTGAGCGGCTGCCTTCGGCTCAGGTCATGATCCCAGCGTCCTGGGATCGAGTCCCACATCGGGCTCCTTGCTCGGCAGGGAGCCTGCTTCTCCCTCTGCCTGCCACTCTGTCTGCCTGTGCTCGCTCCAGCTCTCTCTCTCTCTCTCTCTCTCTGACAAAAAAAAAAAAGAACATCAGGGAGTTTTTTTTTTCCCTTCTGTGATATATTGGGAATCATAAAACCTTGGTCTTAAAATTCAACTGACCCAACACTAAAGAAATAGGCTATATTTTATCTTTTAGATAGCCTTCATGTCTAATACAGTGATGCTGATGAGGATTTAAAAAAATAACCTTTATTGAGCATTCACTATGTGCCAGGCACTGTTCCATGCATTTTTTTACATGCTTAACTCATTGACCCTCTGGGATTGTTGTTGTTGTTATTGTTATTATTATTATTATTATTAATCTCCATGTGATGAGGAAACTGAGGCAAGAAAGGTTAATTAATTTGTGCCAACGTCAACTCCTAAGTCAAGGAGCCTGGATAGAAGGCAGCCTGACTCCCCTATTCTTAACCTCTTGCCTCAGAAATGATAGTAATACTCATTAAAGATGCAGTTGTCTGTGGGTTTTTTGAGGTTTTCTAAGTTTTTTTTATTTATTCTAGAGAGTGAGAGCAAGCAGGGGAGGAGCAGAGGGAGGATGACAAGCAGACTGCACTGAGCTAAAGCCCAACATGGGGCTCAAGCCCACACCCCGAGATCCTCACCTGAGCCAAAATCAAGACTCAGACGCTTAACCGAATGAGCGACTCAGGCACCCCAGGTGTCTGTGTTTTATACAGATGGGGAAATGAGGCCCAGGGTGCCACAGCAGTAGCTTGGAGACCGCCTGATCTCCACCTCTCGTTCAGGGTTTTCCTGTGCCACACAGATGTCACCATGAGCTTAGCAAGAGAAATTTGCCTTCATGCAAGAAAAAATGAGAAAGATCCTGAAAAAACTGAAATGTAAAATGATAGCAAGAGAAAACACCTGAAATCTGAAATAAATTTTCATTCTTCTTCTTTCTACCCATCAATGATCCCTCAGCTCATGCTGCTTGGTCAAATAAAGACCTTAATACCTAGGTCATCTTGACTTATGTAAGGACTTGATTTTCTCTGGGGCCTCGGTTTTGAGGCACAAGGTATAAGACATGTCTAAGAAAACAGCTATACAGATTTTTATAATAACCCAGTGTGGTAGGTAGAACAGCCCCCGGAAGATGTCCTGATCCCCCAAAACCAATGAATATGTTACCTTACATGGCAAAAGGGAGTTTGCAGAAGTAATTAAGTTAAGGACTGAGATGGAGAGATGACCCTGGGTTTTCTAGTTGGGTGCAATGTAATCATAAGAGTTCTTGTAAGAGGGAAACAGGAGGGTCAGTCTCCAAAGGTGCACTTCGAAGTCTGAGGTCCCCTTAAGTGATGATGGAATAGGCTTCTAGAGGCCCAGGCAGGCCTGGTCTCACTACCTGCAACTGGATGACTCTGGTTCCTCAGCATGCAAAGCCAACCCAGCTAACTACTGTTGTAGAACTGGGATTCGCTGGTCTCTACGGGAGGCTGCGGGCTTGCCATTTTGATGTGTTTGCTCCCACATCACCGTGGGGTGAAGGGGAACTACAATGACTAGGGAAGGTAGCTCTAAAGTGTTAGTAATTGTGACACACTTAGCAGTTCTTAGAGTCATATGATGATCCAGAACAAACAAGAACAGCCAGAATGGCCTTTCAGGTCTGCATTCAATATAATCAGCTAAAGATTTTTTCTAGGATGAACAAATAAGAGGTCCTAAATGCCCTTCCCTCCCACCTCCACAAAAAAAGGACAACATTCAGATTCTACATATATTTTTTTTAGGCAATTTGCTTCTCTTTGCCTTGTTCTCTTTCTATGACTTGCCCTACAACCCAGCTCTATTTAAGTATCTTGTGTTCTTGTGCTCCCTCTCCTGGTCTTTCCTGTCCTTCAGTAAGACGGTACTCCTAGCACTGCGCACCTCCCAGGTGGGGGCTTGGCAGGTTCATAAAGAAGCTCAGAGCTCTGCAGGGTTTGTTGTAAGATCCATGGGGGACCAGAAACAGATTCACCTCGTTGTTTGCAGTCCAGCTGGACTAAGTGAAAAAGGGCCATCCTGGCACAGAAGAGAAACGTGCCTGGCATCCTTTTTGAGACATGAAATGTTCTCCAGAAAGAAAAAAAAAATTATAACAAAAAGCACTTGATAGTACATTTTGGAAAATAGTCCTCCCTGGAGATGTACAGATGCTTGGAAGATGTGCCCTAACAGTTAGCCGTGCTAATTACCTAATTATCTAGTCAGGTGCAATAAAAACCCCTTTGACATTCTGTTCCTTTCATATGCAACTCAGGTGTTCTGGTATCTGCTCCTTGACCATGGTGAGAGAGGTGAGGCACCTCCCACCATGAGTAAGAATGTGGGATGGTCTCCACAGCTGGTTTGGGGGTGCTTTGCGTCAGGGGCACAAAGCCTGGAACAGGGCAGTGCAAGGTCCTGCCACAGAGCTAGCGGGATGACATTCCCTTGAGAGGGCGACCAGACTTCACCTGGCCTCCTTGGCTCCCCTGGAGCTGCCTCTGAGCTCTGATCCTGCCCACTTCTTTCTCCAGTTGTGGTCACTTCTGATACATTTCATAATTTTACCCGCTTACCTTATTTTTTTTTTCCCCATTTGACTTTCGGAAATAGCATCCCAGAGAAGTATGTCATTTCTCCTACTTTAGTGTAAAAGAGGATTTGATTTTGCTTTTTCTCAAGTCCATCTGGAAGAGTGCACACCCCCAAATCTAAATTTCTGTGATTCTAACTTAACATGCTCAGGAAGAACCCGTTTTGCTCAACCACTTAACGTGGTCAGCCTTCGTTTCCAAACCAGCTCCTGTCTTGTTCCCTCTGTCCTGCGGGATGGTGGCTATGTCCCTTCCTGAAGCCCCATCTGTTTTGCCCTAAGGTTTTCTTCTGTGTACTGTCAGCTTCTCAGTGGATCATTTCTTTTTCTCCCATGGTGGTCCCTTTTATGGGGTACATTTGAAGTTTCATTTAGATGAGGTGGTGAGCACTGGTTGGTCTTAGGTAGAGAAGACTGTTAAATCCTAGGTATTTATGGAGGGTCCTTTGCTAGAAGACCACGAGACTGTGACCGAACCACAGTATCTGGAGGGCAAAGATTGACTTGCAGGGGTCTTGGGCTCTCCTATCTTCCAGCCTGCTCCTATCCAAGCTTAGTGCCCTTCAACAGCCCATGCTCACCCCTCTTCTCTCAAAGCCTGAGGCACAGGACTCTCCACTGTGTAGAGTTTTAACACTTACTTGTTCTGTGGATAGCTGTGTGCTAGCACATTGTGAGCTTCTCCACGGTAAACCTATACTGTTTGCTTCCTTCAAATTTACCTCAGTGCCCAACAAAGTAAATGATCAAATGTTTTTGGATTGCTGATTGAGTCGTATCTTGTTTGTGCGAGAAACATAGTCTGTACACAAAAATACTCGTGGCTCCAACACGTCTCTGTGATCTAACGATTTCCTCTTAATTAACCTTTTTTGAATACTATTTCATCTCATTGGCATGGAAATGTCACCTTGTGCTCATCCTTTTTCAATGTGTGATGTTGTTGAATTCTACAAAAAGTAACCAACTCATCTTCATAATGCAAATACTTAACAGATTTTATTGGAGTAAAGAGTATAAGACTTGACTTTCAGGAATTTTTTTTCATAGTGATTGGTCATATGGATAATCTTTTATTAACTTGTTTTTTTAAGTAGGCTCCATGCCCAAATGGGGCTTGACCTCACAACCCTGAGATTAAGAGTCACAGGCTCCACCAACTAAGCAGGCCAGGTACCCCGATTTTCAGGACTTTCCAATCAAGACAGTCATAATGGGGGGGGGCACCTGGGTGGCTCAGTGTGTTAAGCCTCCTCCTTCGGCTCAGGTCATGATCTCAGGGTCCTGGGATCAAGTCCCACATCAGGCTCTGTGCTCAGCAGGGAGCCTGCTTCCCTTCTCTCTCTGCCTGCCTGCCTCTCTGCCTACTTGTGATCTCTCTCTCTGTCAGATAAATAAATAAAATCTTAAAAAAAAAAAAGACAGTCACAATGGAACATTTAGATAACAATGCAAAATAGCTCTTATGTGAGGAAATGCCAGGACTGGGGATCTATAAGCAGCAGCTATTGTCCAAGTTGAGAATAGGGTCCGGTTAAATCACCACCTCCTTTGCAAGGGTTTCTTGTGGTCCTTGCACTCCATACTGATGGACACCCCCAACCCTGGTCCTTCACAACTATTATAGGTACAGCTGGAATTGGCAAAACGAAGTGAAGAATGCATCCAGGCAGGGAGCACAGCCGGAGCAAATGCTAGAAGGCAGGAGAAAGGCTGCAGTCTGGCTCGAGAGAACAATTGGAAATGAGATGGCAAAGGGCATCAGCCTGGGGGACAGGGGGAAGCCGGACAAGAGCATCAAGTTTGCTCTCTAAAGCAGGGACTTGCTGCTTGAAATATAGTCATAGTCCGTGTCAGGAACATTCTCCTAAAGACTCTCCAAGGCAATCCCGAGAGATCATGAAGGTACAGGGGAGAAGAGAAATGGTATCAACAGAGAGAAAGAGAGGTGGTTTTTTTTGCTTTGAGTCGGTACTTTTGCCGCAGTGGTGACCTAGAGATTCTTAAGCCCAGGCCTCCTACGCTTGTTAAAGAAAGAAATGACGAGGCCATCCAGACACCTGCTTGCTTCGTTGGGGTTTTCAGAGCTATACCACTCTCGAAGGCTGCTAGTAATGTGTTGTGGATGGGCTCGACATTCCTTCCTCCATGAGCCAAGTAGTTCTGCTTGCAGTAACGCCAGGAAACTGGAGGGCTTGTTTTCTAGGACGGTTTGCTAGACTTCTGACTTCCAGCTTCAGTGATTAGAGTCCCATCAAAATACTGGAATACCAGTATTGTAGATGCCTTACCTCACCTCTTTAAAGGTGTGCTCAGGAGTGGTTTGATTCACCCAAACCGAGAACGCCTGGTGTTCTCGAGATGTGGTATTTGTCAAAAACCAAGAGTGTGTTTTCAGAATGTTTGGATATGTTTATTTTTAGTAGAAAAGGTGTTTTCCTAGTTAGGAGCTGTAAGTGAAGAGGTCTTTCATAACCGTTCCTAGCCGCGTTCAAAATAGATGCACCTTCTGGAAGCAACTGTGACTTCTTTCCTTTTCTCACCATCCCCCAAGTCAGCAATGGAAAGTGTGTTTCAGCCCCACAGAGACTGGAAACAACCAACCTGACATTGTTGGGAATTTCTGGCTCCCTTGCTTCAGCCGCCGGGCTGCCAGAGATGACTCCGTTGTCAAAAACAGGACCGTCCCCTCATGCCCCAGTGGTCTGAAGTCCCGAACACAGCGCTCTTCTCAGCAACGGCCTGCTCCCGGTCCTCTTCGATGTCATTGGCCAGCCTGGTGAACCTGTGTCCCAGGAAGGGCTGTGGAAGGCTGCAGGGCAAGAGCCCAACCAGTTGGGCCAAACCTGCAGCCACGGCCACACAGATGGCCTGACTTGCTCCCTCTCTATTCCCTTCCCTGATGACAGGAATCGCCTAGAGAAAAGATGAGAACTCCAGGGGAGGGAGGGGAAGTGGCTGAGGGACAACCCTGATTTCGTGTTCCTATCCAGGATTGTGGGTGTTGTCTCGTCCGGTCTCCTCAGCCCCAGGCCGCTGGGCCTGTGCTTTCTGTCTGCTAGTCTCGACAGCTCCCCGGGGCAGCCATTGTCCCAGTCACAGATGGGGGTTTTGTGTTGACAGCGGCCGCTGTTTAAATCCTCACAGAGCGCAGATGGCGCCTGCATTGCATCAGCATTAACTCTTCTCTGTTGGCAGAGCCCATGGTAGAAACAGGAGAAGGGAGGAGAAATTAGAGTGTACTGTCCCTTGGGCAAAAAGTCTGGTTTCCATATATGCGTTTACCCTGAGTTCGTGTAGAGCCTTGGTTAATGCAGTCAGTGTGTCTCAGCTTCTGTTATATGGTGGTTAGTTAAGAAGGACTCAGATGAAGGAAACTGAAGACTATAGAAATACAGTTATTTTCTGTCCATGCCCATAAGGCAAAATCCACAGCTTTGTTCTTTCTGGGAGCCCCAGTAACGCCCTCTTCCCTTGCAAAGGCAATGAGGAAGGCATTGAGAAGACGATATACATCTTTTTAGAATTTTTAATGTTTGCATCTCTAAAGCCCTTCAAGTATATGATTTCTTCAGCACGTCCTGAATTATTCCTATTTTGCAAAGGAAAGGGGGAAAAGGATAGCAGAGTATCTCCAGTTGTCAGGATCGAATTACCTTCCTTACTAAAGACCAGTGGCCCACCCTTGACGGCTCCCGGGTCCTCATGGCTATTGGCGTATTAGTGGAGCGTAGACCCACTTGCGCCAGAGGTCAGCTAGAAAATAACATTTCCACAAGAGACATGTGATCTGTCAGTTCTTCCGTTTTGATTTCAGATGGAAAATATGACTTCAGTTCTTGAAGAAAAAAAATCCCTAACCGGGCTTGACAGATGTCTTCAAATATGTGATGGACTGTCATGTGAAGGAAGGATTCAAATTGTCTGCTTGCCCCGGTGGGCATTACTAGGGTTAGCTCAATTCAGCTCAACTAATAGTTATAAAGAACCTGCAGTGCACAGGGCTCATGCTTTAAACTAAAAATGGTCAGAGAAGGAGGGAGATGAATATCCTGCTAAACTCATGACATCAATTATCGCAGAAGCAAGCAGGTTTGACATTGATGTAAAAGTGTGAAGTATTAGGTGAACCATTGGCTAAACCAAGGAGAAAGGGAAGAGAGAAGCAATACTTATAGTCTCCAGTGTCTATCCATCAATGGGTGAAGCAGGAGTAATTAAAAAATTGAATTGGAGATTACTGCCAGGGTGATAAATAGAATTTCTTAGTAACCTAATGAGCAAGAGGACATCACGCTGAAATATGGCTGTGAGATAGAATTCCATATTTACAAAATGAGAGCAAAGGAGAAGCATGACGCAGAACTTCAACTATATGAATAGCTCCCAGAATTCTCTTTAACCAAGAAAAGAATACCTGAGTAGTTATTGATTAGCCCTACTGGCAATTTCACCTTTAAGAAGGTGGAGAGTACAAGAGTAGAATTGCTATTTTGTTCCTAATAGTGACTAACTAAAAGGAATTGACAGGAGTCAATCCTCTCCACATGAGAGGATCCTTAGAAGAAACAGATTATCATCTTAGAGAAAGTGATCGTCAAAGAGGACATTTTGTACAGTCTGAAATATTTCAACACCTTTTTGTATTACAATAAAAAGAAAACCCAACATGAAATTGACCATTTTAACCAATTTTAATTGAACTCTACTGACGTCCATCAAACATTCATCTTACCTAAAAAACGTTCACATTGTTATGAAACAGGATCTCCAGAATTCTTGTCATCTTGCAAACCGGAAACTCTTTACCCATTAAACAACAATTCCCCTTTACCTTGACCCCATCCCCTGGTAACCACCATTCTATTTTCTATATCTATGAATTTGACTACCTCAGATACCTCATATAAGAGGGATCATATAAGGGCGCCCGGGTGGCTCAGTCCATTAGGCTGCTGCCTTCGGCTCAAGTAATGATCCCAGGGTCCTGGGATCGATCCCCACATCAGGATCTCTGCTCAGTAGGGAGCCTGCTTCCCCCCGCCCCCCACCTCTCTCTGCCTGCCTCTCTGCCTACTTGTGATCTCTGTCTGTCAAATAAATAAATAAAATCTTAAAAAAAAAAAAAAAGAGGGATCATATAGTATTTGTCTTTTTGTGACTGGCTCGTTTTAGTTAGCATAATGACCTCAAGATTTACTCATGTTGCAGTATATGATAGAATTTCTTCCCTTTTTAAAACTGCACAATATTCCATTGTCTTTGTATACCATTTTGTTTTTCCATTCATCCACCAATGGACATGTGGGTTTAAGTAGACAAGGAAAATAAATGTATGATTCTGTTTAGGGCAAGAAGGCAAGAAAACCAACAGCTGGTCTTGGGGCTGACGAAAGGATAGCAGAATCCACAGTTACCTCCATGTTGTGTTTCAAGGGGAATGTCTATTAGATGAAAAAGTAAGAAGAATTTGGAGAAGGGAATGTAAACCCCAGGTAGATGAACACTAAGAAAATACCCAAGTTCCCAATGTTGATGAAGTAAACCCCCCAAACTACAGAAAAAAAAAATTAGACATGATTATGGAACATCTTGTTATGGTCAAAATCTTTGAAGAACTGCAGAACCTAGGAAAGCATCAGAAGTCTGGATGGAAATCAGAAAATTACATAATTTTTTTATAAAAAAGGAAGAAAGTAGATCTTTTAAAAAATTGACTGAAGAACAATTTGTATAATAGGAATGATTTATCTGGACAATAAATCTGAATATCGACACAAGCATATACCCTTGGGTCAAAAAAATCAATTTTGCAAGATTAAGATGGACACATGGCTTATCAGTAACACATGCTGAAAAAAAACTCAGAGATGTTCACTGATAGCACCATAAGTATTCAGTGACAATGAAATAAATCTTAGTCGGCATTCCTAGAAAATAGGATCTCAGCTGAGGAGGTGATAGTTCTGTCCTCCATACCAGTGACTGGAATATTTACTCAGTCCAGATACCCTGCTGGGAATGCAGTCAAACTCAGGATCATTCCAAAGAGAGCAGTAAGGAAGGTGTAAGGGCTCATAACTGGTTAGGTTAGCAGGATGGGAATTTTGGTTTGATATGAAGAACTTAGTGGGCTCTGATGAGCAACTGAACTTCTCACATCTGGAAGACTTAAAAAATGTTTTGTGTTTTCTGGTTGAAGATCAAGTGGTTGATGGTTGGTTTGAAATGACTAAAAAGTTTGAGGAGGTAAAACCAAACCTTGACTCGAGAGAATTCTGGTCTAGGAAGATCATTGGTTTCCTGAATGGGGAAAGGTCATTTAAAATGGAAATTAGGTAATTTTTTAAAATCTTCTTTTAAAAAATAATTTTCAGTTGGAGGCGGTTTTTCAAATGAAACTATAAACCTAGATGCAGATTTTACTACTTCATTACCAGTGAGTGGGATGCTTTTCACTTTCATTTTACACTGAAAAATGTAAAAAGTTACTACTATTTAATACCTATTTTAGAATCTACACTTATACTGAAATTAGATTTCTTAAATTTATTCCATGAACTTCATTATGTAATCTTTCAGAAGGGAGACTTCCTGTTTTCATTTATACTTTTAGAGTAAATATGAATACAGTATCTTATATGTATGTCATATATAAATTTTGCCTGTCCTTTACCTGATAAAGATAACCATACCCTGAATGAGAAAGGAGTAGAAGAGTTGAACTCTACAGTCAGAATAATTGAGTTAAACCCTGCTGACCAGCTGTGCGACTTTGGGAAAATCCCTTCACCTTTCTGGACTTTCTGGGCTTCACCTTTTTTGGCTTCCTTGTCTGTAAAGTGGATGAGGATTGAGTCAGGGAAACAGAAACAATGCCAGGTGTTTCAAACAGAAGGGATATAAAACAAGGAATTGGTTACACAGGTGTTGGAAAACTGGAATAACAGAAAGGGGAAGCGAATTCAACTCAGTGACTCGGGCGCCTGGGTGGCTCAGTCGGTTAAGAGTCTGCCTTCAGCTTGGGTCATGATCTTAGGGTCCTGGGATGGAGCTCTACATCGGGCTCCCTGCCCAGTGGGGAGCCTGCTTTTCTCTCTCCTGTTCCCTCTGCTGGGAATATATAAAAAATATATAAAATATATAAAAAAGATATAAAATCTTTTTTAAAAAATTAACTCAGGGGGCACCTGGGTGGCTCAGTGGGTTAAAGCCTTTGTCTTCAGCTCAGGTCATGATCCCAGGGTCCTAGGATCGAGCCCCACATCGGGCTCTCTGCTCAGCAGGGAGCCTGCCTCCCCTTCTCTCTCTACCTGCCTCTCTGCCAAATAAATGAATAAATTTAAAAAAAAAATTAACTCAGTGATTAGTGATTATAGGAAGCAGCTATCACTCCTAGGGCCAGAGAGGATACAAGGAGTCTAGAGAAGGAGCTGATACCTGCACATGTGAAGGAGGCAGCCCTTGCCAAAAACTCCAGCACGGAGTCAAGGATGTAGCCTCCTCCAAAACATACAGCCAGGGAAGGAAAAGAAAGAGAAGAAACAGAAAGAGCCACAGCTGGGGTGCCTGGGCGCCTGGGTGGCTCAGTGGGTTAAAGCCTCTGCCTTCAGCTCAGGTCATGATCCCAGAGTCCTGGGATGGAGCCCCGCATCGGGCTCTCTGCTCCACGGGGAGCCTGCTTCCTCCTCTCTCTCTGTCTGCCTCTCTGCCTACTTGTGATCTCTGTCTGTCAAATAAATAAATAAAGTCTTCTTAAAAAAGAAAGAAAGAAAGAGCCACAGCATCTTTCCTCTCACTTTCTGATATCCCACCAGTGCCCCCTATTGGCAGAATCCAATAATAAGTCAACCAGCAAAGAA
Source organism: Taxidea taxus jeffersonii (assembly GCA_003697995.1). Lineage (NCBI taxonomy): Eukaryota > Metazoa > Chordata > Mammalia > Carnivora > Mustelidae > Taxidea > Taxidea taxus. The sequence continues at coordinate 44,436 of ML111267.1, forward strand.
GCCTGAGAAATGTACTCTGCCAGCATTACAGAGGGGAACAGAAAAAAGAATTGGCATAAAGTCAAGAGACAATAGTCTAGAGGTAGCATATGAGGTTATAATGTCAGACCAAAGTAAATTAAATTATAGAAGGCAAAGTTAGTAGTTGGTCAGAATTATTTATACTTTCCCTGTTTGTATTAAAGTGATGTTACTTTAGGACACAGATGGAGATAGATGGATGGAAAGATAAACACAAACACTGATAAATAGATTTAGTTCTGAGATGAACAATTTCTGAATAACTTTCATGAAAGCTTTTCTAATTTAAAAAAGTTTATATTTAGGGGTGCCTAGGTGGTTCAGTGTGTTAAGCATCTGCCTTCAGCTCAGGTCATGGTTGCTAAGTCCCAAGAATCAAGCTCTGCATTGGGCTCCCTGCTCAGCAGGGAGTTTGCTTCTCCCTCTGCCCCTCCCCCTGTTCATGCTCTCTCTCTCTCTCTCTCAAATAAATTAACAAAATCTAAAAAAAAGTTTATATTCAGTTCATGATTTAGGAACAACTACAAGATATATGTTTTTGCAAACCCTTGTGACAGGAATAGTTATAGTGAAAATGTGACTTATTGTGGGATCCTTCCTCAGGAGTTCCCAGGAATTAATTTCAGGGAGTCTGAGTCCATGAACAGACTCCAGTCTGAGATCATGACTCTACATTATGGGGAGTCATAGAGTCTCATATGAGTCAACTCAAGTTAGGTCTTTGTTCACTGAACCTACCGATTTTCCTTTTTTAAAACAACCGAAAAGTACCTTAGTAGGCGGACCCTGTATTTCCAGGATACTCTTGGTCCTGCTGGTGACCACTGACCAGTGCTGCTGATCCCAACAGCCATGCCAGCTGGTCTTTGGAGTTTTAGTGTAATGGAGTTCCACTGTTTGGGTGTCGTCTGCCCCACTAAAATCAGGGAGCCTGTCTCAACTGCAGGGGAGAGGGCGTGTGCACACATGCATGCATGTGTGCGTGTGTCTTGACAGGGCCATATTCATAGACACACAACCTGTTCAGGGCCCCATGTTCGGAAGGACCCTGTACTTAGTTTAATGTTCAGCTGTTCCTGGAAATCGGGTAACCACTTTGGATGGTGGGTAGAGGAGGGCAGTTGTGAATAGAAAGCCCAGAAAGGGTCTTGTAGATAAAGTGGCATTGGAGGAAGAGCCAGAAGGAGAGGGAGTGAGACTTGCCATTCTTGGACTTATTCCGATGAACTTCAGCTCAGCCTTCAACATTCAAGGCAAAGGCACCTTCTCCGGGAAGGCTTCCACTGATGCTCTGAGCAGTTACTGCCCTCTGCTTTGGTCCTCCCGTAGCACCGTTTAAATACCTGTTACATGCTTAGATTACATTATAGACCTTTGTATTAAACATCTATCTCCCTGCTCACCCTCTTAGCTCCTTGGAGAAAGCAACTATGTCTATTCATTTTTTTTTAAATAATCACAGCAGTAATTGTTTTTAGTCAGTGCCAGACCCTGTTCTAAAGGTTTTACCACCAGATGGGCACTGTTGGTATCCCTGTCTTATAGCTGGAGAAACTGAAGGACAGAAAGGTCAAGTAACCAGCCCAAGTTCCCAGGCAGGTACACAGCAGAGCTGGGATTTGGATCCCAGAAAACTGGTTCCTTCAGTTCTCACACAGTGCACAACGAGTGCCCAGTAATTGCTGCTGAGTAAATGAGTGAGTGAATGAATGAATGAAAAACAAAAGTTAAAAAATAGTGACTAAATGTTCAGGTAGAGAATCTCAAGGGTCAGATTTACAAATAGGAGAGGATCTTTATGTTGTGGCTGCAGACCCAAAATCAAGCCTGCAGGGGAGAGGAAAGACAATTTTATGCTTTTAAGCCACATTTACTAGCACAGATAATTACTTTCTTTAGAGAAGAAAAACACTATATAAAATGATATGCTTATATGTATAAATCAACTTAAATGTTTATTTTTGTTTTTACTAAAAATGGAATGGAAAAAAGATTGGTTTCTCTGGCTCTATCTTTAGCTAAATTAATACTAAAATGACCAGAATCTTTGTTGAAAGAGTGAAGTTAATTAATTTAACAAATACAAATACACCCAGATATAAGTATAATATGCTTGTATAACATGCTGCTTTGGGGAGAAAAGCATGATAATGCGGATATTGATTATAGAAAATTAAGATTAGGGGCACCTGGGTGGCTCAGTCGCTTAAGTGTCTGCCTTCAGCTCGGGTCATGATCCCGGGGTCCTAGGATCGAGTCCAGCATCGGGCTCCCCGCACAGGAACTGCTCTTCTCCCTCTGCGTACTGCTCCCCTTGCCTGTGTGCTCTGTCAAATAAATAAATAAAATCTTTTTTTTTTTTAATTAAGATTAGAAGTGACACCTCATCACCAAATCAGTCTCCTTCCTGCAGAATGGAATGCAGTGCTGTGTGGGGGTGGAAAGGAAAAGTGAGTTGTCCCCAAAGTTGTTTTCTTTGACAAGTGCCTTGCTGTGCTAAGGGTTCAGAGGGATGGTCGTCTCAGTGTAGTAGAAAGCCCATCCAGCATAGCTTTGTTACCATCATCTCCCCAGCCCCTGCAAGGTATATAAGAAATCCGTCTTCAGTGGGGAATTATGCATGATGTGGCTTGTAAGGCCACAGTTCAGCAGCTTTGAGAAGTGTGCCATCCCTCCCCTAGAAAACAGTCCTGAGATGTCCCCATTCATCTGGTCCGCCCTCTGAGGAGGAGCTCAGTGCTACAACCACGCGTAAATACTGCCAGAACCAATGGAGAAGACCTTAATCACGTGGCTTGAGTAGAGAATGCTGCTCCAAGTCTCCTAAAAATTCCCAAGCCCTGTTTTCAGTAGACACCTGAAGCCCACCTGCCTGATCCCTGTAATGACCCAGAGCGATGGAAACTGTTAGATGTTTCCTCTCAGGAGCTCCATCCAGCAGGAAGCCAGGTAACTCCGGAGAGGGAGCTTCGCAAACAGCACCTAAACGTGCCCTGTGCCTGCTGAGTTTTCATCAGTTCATCCTCCTTTCACCAACAGCATAGAGAGGGTGCATCAGAACCCATGGAACAACAGGCTAAGGGCCATAGTTTCAGTGGGTCAGATTTTCAACCCATTATCCTCATGTGGGCTCACACCATAGCACACGGGTTCAGGAGTTTGACCTTGTTTCTTTCAGACCTGAAACTCCACGATCAAGGCCACTTGCCTTGTGTATGCCAATGCTGGAGAAGGTCATCACCTGCTTGGGAGCAGCCAGAGGGCAGGGGAGATAGCCTGCTTCCCTTAGAGCAGTGGCACACAGTTCCATTACCATCAGTGAAATGGAACTAGTTTGCTATTTCTAGCCACTGCATTCCACTTTAACTTTATGATCATTACCTTTTTAAATAACATTTTTATGGGTCGTTAGTTTTATGTGTGCTTCTCCACTTCCCGTCCCTTCTTATTTTTCCCATTATCAGAGCCTTACTTGTTAAAAACAGAAAGTAAATAACAATGCAGCCTTGTGATCATGGTTTCATAAACATACAGCTTTCCCTTGGTACCTGGATGTTTGCTTTCTGAGTACAGTGAGTGAGTTTAAATGATTCCTAAAAATGGAAAGTCAGGGGCTCCTGAGTGGCTCATTGGGTTAAGCCTCTGCCTTCGGCTCAGGTCATGATCTCAGGGTCCTGAGATCGAGCCCAGAGTCGGACTCTCTACACAGCAGGGAGCCTGCTTCCCCCTCTGTCTCTGCCTGCCTCTCTGTCTACTTGTGGTCTCTCTCTCTGTGTCAAATAAATAAATAAAATCTTTAAAAATAATTAAATAAATAAAAATGGAAAGTCAGTGCAAGCTACCAAGATGGATCCTAAAACCAGTATTTAGAAAGCATCTACCTGATTTGACATGGCCTGCAGGTGTGATGGGCACTTGTTTTCTGTTTTGTGTATTTGGAGTTAACACAGCTGGCCTAAAGCGTACCAAAGATGGGTTCCTCGGAGGGACACAGAATGGTTCAGAAGGTACCCATTAGATCAGAGCAGCTCTTGACCCACAGTGAACACAGAGCGATTTCACTGCACTCCAGGTCCTGCTTATGAGGGCTTAAGGGGTCCCCACAGACCTCAGCAATCATCTTCTCTCCTGAACTGGGCAGGATTTCTCAGTTGACAGCTAATCATATAATCTTGTGGTAGCTTTCCCATTGCTGACTGATGTTGTTACTTGATAATTAACTTTCCATTGTTAAGATATATCTACAAAGCTACATTGTAGGTTTCTTGGGCACAAGGCTTAGTCTTGTACTTATCCATTCCTTATAACACTTCCATTGGTATCCCAAGCTCTACGACCTTGAACGAATTCCTTCACCTCCCTCCTTCTGTTTCCTTGTCTCCAAAATAGAGGCAGTCATGCCTTCTTTACAGTGCGTTATGAGAACAAGCTAGCATGGCGCTGGGCACTGGGAGCACATGGTAGATGGTAACTAGACAAAGCCTGGCACACAGAAGCTGGGCAAAATTTAGCAGAACTGAATATGACAAAGCAGGATTTAAACTCGTGTGAGGGGAGTGCTAGTTACAGACTCTTGAAATTTCATGGTGAGGACATCACTGCCTCTGACCTTGAACTTGAATAAGAGTTTACAATCCTGGTTTTAATCATGACTCTTTTATGACCATAGGATGATCATTTCAAGCTTATCATGTCTCCTCGGCCCAAAAGGACTAGTGATGTGATCTGGGATGTGGAGACCATGCTTACTGGCACCATCAGTCCCGCTCACACTTACGCATCCACTTGTCCCTCCATGGAAAGGCCTCTTCTCCAGCTCCTTGTAGCCATATGTCAGTGGCAATGCCCATGACTAATCTAATCATCCCCAGGGGTATTCCTGGTTTCTCTAGGAATTTTCTTTAAAAGCAGCCATAGCGGGGAACAGTGGCAGGACTTACTGAGACCAATGGCATCGAAATAAAGAGAGAATGCCCATAAGGGAGGACTGCTTAAAAAACATAAATAACAATGAGGTGAGTTTCCCCCACTTTCCGTATACTGAGCACACGTACCCAAACTTGAGATGTGTGTTTCCATTCAGCAGCTGGCAAATTGCCTGGGAATGGAGCAGAAAATACTTCCTTATGGAGGGGTCACCTGTGCCTTGATTAGGCCATTCTTCTCTTTGTGGCGAAGTCACGTTACAGCAAAGAAACAGGTCATGTGACATTCCCATCACTTCCTTTGGTTACTTGTAAATGGGCACTTCCTTGCCTTGCACTTCCTCGGAAAGGTTCCTAGGGGGAGAGTACATAAAACGGATATAGTAGATACTGCATTTGCTGAACCTATTACCATGTCAGCTTAGTAGGACACAAAGGTAGGTCAGATGAGCTTCCTTTCAATAGTGGTACAAATAAGGGCTGTTCGATAGGACAAATAAGGACTGCCCCTGCCCTGACTGGTTGGTTGGTGTGGATTATTGGTTTACACAGTGACTTGCTCCAAAAGTCATTCGAGATGATAGTCACCGAACAGACTGTCTTGTTACTTTCAGAGCGCTGTAGTTGTATGTTAGGAGCACAGGTAGGCTTCTGACATCTCAGTACCACACAGGCTTTTGTCAGGTGTGTGCCGTGTTAGAGACCCTAATCAGATGCAGAGTTATAAAGAGAAATGAAGTCGTTCGTGATCTGAAGGAGCTTGCTGTCTAGCGGTAGAAACAGACCCAATTAAGTGCAATAAAAGTGAGACGGCAGTGATTGCCCTTGTGGAGCTATAATGTGAGTCTAGCGGTCATGTTTTTCTGTTGTGTTCTTTTTTTAACCCAATACCTTGGGACTCATTATCTGACAGAGGTGGGTTTTTTTTTTTAATTTGGAATTTTATTTAAAGTCTTTCCAAAATATGAACCAATTAAAATCCCATTCAGTTATATATCCAGGAAATTTCCCTTACTGGAAAGAATGCCGCATATAAAAATTGGTGCTGCTCTGAACAATCCAGGGCATTTTCCTCACACTAGCGGTGGGGCTGAGAGGCCGGTATTGTGTGTTGTAAGAGGTTGGGAGACCGCTCTGGGATAAAGCAGTGTCCACGTTGAATCGCAGGCAAGGGATAGAACTCCCTACGAGAGTTTTGGCTGTGTGTGCCACCGTGAATTCAGTACATGTGGAAGTCAGCTGCAGACCTGGCCAGATCACCTTGCTCTACACCTATGCCCTTAGCAGATATTTTGTAGTAACAGCTCCTAGAGCTTCCAGCAAGGACCCCATGGTGGCTGCTTCCATTCAGTTTGTACCCATACTCCGCAGATGTGCCTTCCCCTCCGAAGGGGTCAGCGGTGTTTGCGAGAACCTAGAAGATGCACGTAGGTTTCCATATAGGGTGAGGAAGGCTGCCCTGAACTCCAGCAAGTCTAATCCACTTCCATCTGAGAAAACAGTTGACTTTAGGCAACGCATCTCTAATCGTCTAAGTCACCCTCTGCGTGCATGGGGGTGTGTGCGGACACAAAGCTGTGCATAAATAGCACATTTTCAATCGATAAAATGTGAAGCGCAAGAAGCACATGACAGTAGTAGACTGAGCCTCTGAAGATTTAGCAGGAAAGAAGGCAGCTGCATGACAAAGCCGTTGCTCATAATTAGGGAAGGAATAGCCTGTGTCCTGTGCTGCTCAGCAGCTTCAACCATTTAAATGGCAGTCCGCCTGTTTAGTTCTGGAACCGCCATTCTTTCTGGGCCAGGGGTTGATTTCGGGGTTGAGAATACTGCTCTGGATTATTGTCCTCTCTGAGGTATCCCTGTAAGATCAGATGGATGTGAGGACTGAATAGTCCCATCTGGAAACCATGATGAATGAGAAACACAGAAATTGCTTCCATGTCACTCTTTAACTGGTTAAAGTGAGGGAAAACAGTTTTTTGACCCCTGTGGACTTTCAGGTTTTAACAGGCCATATTGCCAGTTTCGCAGTGGACAAGAAAAAACAGAATGCTTTCTCTGGCTCGCGTGAGGCACAAGTGTCATGCCTCTCCTTACTAGAAGGGCTCTCCGCGGGTGTGACTGGGAGGGAAATTAATAGGCTTCCCATTGTTACCATGTATTTTTGCCAGGATATTTCATTAGCGTAAATACTGAACCGGGTGTCATCTTGTTGAGCCACTGGACCCTGGTGATTTTCAATGCCATGCGTGGGGGGATGAAATGCAGCGGAGGCATGCAGGAGACAGGCACTCATTATTGGAAGCGGAATCACTGCTGACCCAGTGCGAGATTAACTGCTCCTTTGCAGTCTTTATTCTGGGACATTAGCACTGTCTGGTTATCTTGCTTCAGTTGAGGGATTCGGGACAATAGCCATGCTGATGGTAACGTCGGCAATTTCCCTATTTGTTTTGCAGGTCACGGCCAGGGGCTTTGGGCCTCTGTTACAGTTTGCCTACACCGCCAAGCTATTACTCAGCAGAGAGAACATCCGCGAGGTCATCCGCTGTGCAGAGTTCCTGCGCATGCATAACCTGGAGGACTCCTGCTTCAGCTTCCTGCAGACCCAGCTCCTGAACAGTGAGGATGGCCTGTTTGTGTGCCGGAAGGACGCTGCGTGCCCGCGCCCACACGAGGACCATGAGAACTCCGCGGGAGAGGAGGAGGAGGAAGAGGAGGAGACCATGGACTCCGAGACGGCCAAGATGGCGTGCCCCAGGGACCAGATGCTTCCAGAACCCATCAGCTTTGAGGCCACCACCATCCCAGTAGCCGAGAAGGAGGAAGCTTTGCTGCCCGAGTCCGACGTGCCGGCGGACAACAAGGAGAGCTCCGAAAAGGACGCGTTGACGCAGTACCCCAGATACAAGAAGTACCAGCTTGCATGTACCAAGAATGTCTATAATGCATCATCACACAGTACCTCAGGTTTTGCAAGCACATTCAGCGAAGAGAACTCTAGCAACAGCCTCAAGCCGGGGCTTGCGGTGGGGCAGATTAAAAGTGAGCCGCCCAGTGAAGAGAACGAGGAAGAGAGCATCGCACTCTGCCTGTCTGGAGATGAGCCTGACAGCAAGGACAGAGCAGGGGACCTCGAAATGGACCGGAAAGAGCCCAGCCCCGCCCCCGGCCCCGCCCCCGCCGCCGGGGCCACCTGCCTGGAGAGATCCAGGAGCGTGTCCTCCCCCTCCTGTTTAAGGTCTCTGTTCAGCATAAAAAATAGTGTGGAGTTGTCTGGCTTGCCCAGTACCTCTCAGCAGCACTTTGCCAGGAGTTCAGCGTGCCCTTTTGACAAGGGGATCACTCAGGGTGACCTTAAAACTGACTATGCCCCTTTCCCGGGGAATTACGGACAGCCCCACCTGGGCCAGAAGGACGTGTCCAACTTCACCATGGGGTCGCCCCTCAAGGGGCCTGGGTTGGAGGCTCTCTGTAAACAGGAAGGAGAGCTGGACCGGAGAAGTGTGATCTTCTCCTCGAGCGCTTGTGACCAAGTGAGCACTGCGGTGCATTCGTATTCTGGGGTAAGCAGTTTGGACAAAGACCTCTCCGAGCCGGTGCCAAAGGGTCTGTGGGTGGGGGCTGGCCAGTCCCTCCCCAGCTCACAGGCCTACTCCCACGGTGGGCTGATGGCTGACCATTTGCCAGGAAGGATACGGCCCAACACTAGCTGCCCGGTGCCAATCAAAGTCTGCCCTCGCTCGCCCCCCTTGGAGACCAGGACCAGGACTTCCAGCTCATGCTCCTCCTATTCCTACGCAGAGGACGGGAGCGGGGGCTCACCCTGCAGCCTCCCTCTCTGCGAGTTCTCCTCCTCGCCCTGTTCCCAGGGAGCCAGATTCCTAGCCACAGAACATCAGGAACCAGGCCTGATGGGAGATGGAATGTACAACCAAGTCCGACCCCAAATTAAATGTGAGCAGTCTTATGGAACCAACTCCAGCGACGAATCCGGATCGTTCTCGGAAGCAGACAGTGAGTCGTGTCCCGTGCAGGACAGGGGCCAGGAGGTAGGGAACCCGCATGAATTCAAGCATGTGATCCACTCTTGCGGTCCTTTATCTGGACTCTACCTGCTGCCCCACCACTCCCAGATTAAAGGTTCCAGGAATGGGACTGCCTTCCCATCCACAGAGGCAGGATGTTTCACAGTTATTCCACATTAGCTACTTTTGTCCTAGAAGGCACTTGAAATTTGATCTAGATTTCAGTACTCAACAAGCAGAGGCAAGCTGCTTAGTAAAAAACATTCAGTCCGATGCATGAAGGGTGTGTTCGGGTACCTCAGCTCTCCCCCTTTCTCCTCCCTTTCTCCTTCTCCACCTGCTTTGAAAGGGTGCCATACTCATCACCCTCCAGGGTGAAAGAAAATGGAGAATCACTTTCAAAATTGATTGACACTAGACAGACCCACAATAACAGGTGCTCGTGCAGCACCCCTTAAGTTTTTCTTGTCAGCAGGAGTCCCCGGGGCCATCCCTTGTCCATGGCAGTGCAGGCAGCAAGCCGCTCCCCATCCATCACAGCACGGTCCCGGGGCCCTGCAGAAGCACCCTGGTCAGGCGCACGTAACTGTGTAGTGGATCGTTTCCTGAGCTCCCCGCTAATGATGAGAGGAGGAGTGGGGGTGAGTAGCTCTTTCCGCTCACCCTGAAAGCAAAGTACCTTCTCACGCTCTATGATAAAAATTCCCAAAGGCTCCATCCCCCTTACCAATGCGGGGAGCAAGCAGAAACACCACCAGGGGCATTAAGAGCAACACTCTCATGGCTGAGGAGAGAAAAGAATAGATGCCCGCTCTGCTTCCCTTTCCCTGCTGTAACATGAAGGACCCCTGCAAAGATCTGAGGGAGTCTTGTGTCGGGATCTGGCGCTGTCTGGCTGATTGACAAGGAGCCAACCTGAGACTGCCACCTGGGTCTCAGGCCCGCCTCGGTTGCAGCGGGAGCAGACCCCGGGGAGAAGCCCCTGCTCAGAGCTGCATGCCTGAAAACTGCAGGAGGAGAGGAAGCCCGGCCCTCACTAGGCCTGCGCCCTCCGTCCGCTTCCCCGCTCCTGGGACCGCGGTCCCTAGAAAAGCGGGGACGGTAACCCAACCAGACAGCAGAAATGCAGCACGGGGTTAGGTGCCTTTTCATAGAGCCACGTGCGGGGGATTCAGCCTCTGTGAGATTGGCAAGAAGCACATGAGGTTTTAGTTAGGGCATGTTTTGAAAATAGATCTCAAAGCTCCCCATGCCAACTGCAGAAATGCCCCGTGGTCACGTCCTGGTGTTGCTAGCGAGGCGAGCTGGCTCCCGGCTGGTCTGTAACTGCCTGGGGGAAAATGGAGAAGGACAGAAACGTACTGGAAGGATTTCATGTAGCTCAAAGAAATTATAAAGGAAATTTGAATGGGAACGCTTCCTGTCTGAGTACACGCTGTCCCCTCGGGTTTGGGTTGTGCCCAGTGCCCCAAGCCAGTAGCATCTGTGCCCCCCTGAGCTGAGAGGACTGAGTTTTTGTGAAAACAGTGAAACCTTGTGCTCTCTCTTTCCTCACTCGTTTCTCTTCCTCTCATCATAACTTAGGTGAGGTTTTCTTTTTTTTTTTTTTTCCCCCCTGACATTGTTCCTAACCGCCCCTGATGCAGAAACCTAGTCCCTGGGTCAAGGTCATCAGCATAATGATTTATCTTGCCAAGGAGTGGTGTCTGGAGAAAAGGACAAATGTCTTTGTCTTTGTCTCTCCCCAGAGAGGAGCCCTCCCACCATTAAGCTGAAGGGGTTGTGTTGTCATGACATTTGCATATGTTCGAGGAACTGTCAGTTTTTTGATCATCTCCTTTTGTCTCTCTCATATCCCAAAAGAGAGTTTAAAGTCACTTCTTCAAATGAAATGCCACCAACAAGAGCATGTGTGTTTTTCCTGGGTGTTTGGGCCACATCACTTGTCTACCTTTAGAACGTCTCAATTCTAAATGAACCAGTCAAAAGGAAACTTTATTCATCCTATAAACAATTTCGTGAAAAATACCAGTGCTTTAAAAATATGTTTACTCTAACTTAAAAAAAAGAAAAATGCTCTTTGCATTTCTAAACACTGAAGGCAGGGACCTTTACCAGAGCTCTATGCTGTTTCAAGAATCACATTTAGCCCCCCCGAGGAAGGGCATTTTGGACAGGGTCGTTAGAATAAAGGTGAACTTCTTTCCAGTTTGACATTCTAGTTTTCCTAGAATAGAGATTAGGTTTCAGAGACCCAGCATGACTGTTCCTCTTTGGGTTAATAACTTGCTTCTAGGAGTTACTTTGACCCCAGTGGAAGTATGGGGGGAAGTATAACACTGAAGGCAAATCCTTCATTCACAACGTGAACTGTCCCTCGTTTTCCTGAACTGATCCAGAAGAGGCCAACCTCTGTTGGTCTGAATCCTGCCCTGATCTGCTCTTAGGAGAGGGCCAGGTGACTCCCCTTCTGAGTGAAGCCCAAGGAGACACTGGAGTCAGAAATCAGAGTTCTCACCTCCGACCAGGCACCTGTCCAGTGCTCCAGACAGACAGGCCAGGTCCTTCCCAGCCTCTCTTCCTCCACCTCAGTCAGGAGCCAAAATGTTAGCTCAAAAGAAAATATCAGCATTCCTCACAGTCGGTAAGGTGTTCTGGTTACACCATCTCATCGATTCTGACTTCTCTCACCCTTTTTAACAGTCCCCTAGCTTTGAAGAGAGCTTCAATGAGCACATTATCATCCTTCCTCAACAGTCAGCTCTTTAAAATCAATTTATTCTTTGAAATAATCAAACACCGCTTACCCAGCCCCTAACATACCAAATGTAACAGGCTCTCTCTGTGCCTGCAACGACACACAAACACATATTCACACCTCTGGGGGTTTGAGTTTTAGTTTAGTGGCATTTACTGTTGAACTAGCTTCCTCCACAGAGCTGTTCTGCTGTGTGCATGCCTCTAGGTCACTCACATCAGGTTAAATCATACTTCTTTAATATCCACAGGCCCCACACAGCACAGCTGATAGCTAACCATAGCTATCATAGCTACCGTCCATCAAATGACAGTCCAGGTGTTTCCAGTTTTTTTCCCTTCTTATAAAAACTGCCGCAATAAACATTTTTGTGAACATACTTAGTAGTGGTGCTTTTATTTTTGTGGGTTAGAATCCCCTAAGTGGGTTAAAGGTGATGCTGATTTGTGAAATACTACCTACTTCCCCAAAAGGTTGTATCCTTCAGCAATTTATGGATGTCCGTTCCCCCCCTGTTCTTGCCAGCACTGGCTGTTACCAGCCCTTTGAAATTTTGGCCATCTGCTGGGTAAAAGATAACAACTGACGAGGTTGACATCTTTTCTCGTGTGTATGTGCCATTTATATTTCCCTTTCTCTGACTTGCCACTTTACATCTTTGCCCATTTTTCTCTTGTGGTGTTCATCTTTAAATCAGTGTGTAGGATTCTTAGTCCCTAATACAGGAATATTAACCTTTTATTAGGAATGTTTCCCATATTTTCTCCTCCCAGGTCTTTTTATTTATGGCATATTTTTTTTCCATACTGAAATATTTAAGTTTCATGCACTCAAGTTATCCATCTTTTTCTAAATGACTTTTGGGTTTGCTATATTACTTAAAAAAATCAGTTTGGGAATTTTTGTCTTACTTCCAATGGTGAAAAATATGAACAGGTCCCATTAAGTAGAAAAAGTAACAAAATAGTACGTATAACAAGGTTCTAATTTGCTTCATAAATATACATATGACTAAAAAGGCAGTATGGAGAGTAAGATAAAAATAGGAGGCCATGTTGGGGAGGAATATAAGGAAAGTTTCATTTCTATGTACTTCTGTAATATCTGAATTTTATGTATGTATATCTCACACAGGGTCATGATTTTAATTGAGATGCAATTCACACACCATAAAATTTACCTGTTAAAGTGAATTATACAGGGATTTTTCAATGATTCACAAAGGTGTGAACCATCTCCACTCTAATTCCAGGACATTTTAATCACCCCAAGAAGAAACACCATCCCCATTAGCAGGCGCCCCTCACTATCCTTCCCAAACCCCAGCAAACACTGATCTACCTTCTATCTCTCAAGACTTGCCTCTTCTGAACATTTCATAACAATGGGATCTTAGGCTACGCGGCCTCTTATGTCTGGCCTCTTTCATGGGCATAATGTTTTCGAGGTTCATCCTTGCCACTGATGTACCAGCGGGTCCACCGTGTATCGGTGAATTTTTCTTTTTTATCGCGGAATAATTGTCTGCCCTGTGGACATAGGGCACTTTGTTGATCCGTTCATCGGCTGAGGGACGTTTGTATGGTTTCCTCTTTTTGACTCTTATCACTGGTGTGTAAGTGTTTTGTAGACACAACTTTCCAGTTCTCTTCATTATGTATCTAACAGTAGATTCACTAACTCATGTGATAACAATATGTTGAACCTTTTGAGAAACTACCAGACTGTCTTCCAAGGTAATGGCCCCATTTGACATTCCCACCAGCAGTGCACAAGGGCTCTCGTTTTGTTTTGTTTTTGAGATTTTATTTATTTACTTGACAGAGAGAGAGAGAGAGCATAAGTGGGGGAAGGGGCAGAGGGAGAAGCAGACTCCCAGCTGAGCAGGGAACCTGATGCAGAACTTGATCCCAGGACTCTGGGACAATGACGGGAGCCAAATGCAGCTGATTAACAGACTGAGACATCCAGGCGCCCCCACCATGGGCTCCCATTTCTCCATGCCCTCGCCAACACTTCTGTCCAGCTTTTTATTTTCGCCATCCTAGTGCATGTGAAATGGTATCTCGTTTTGGTGTACAGGTTCATTTTTACAATTAGAAAATTATAGACAAGTCACAAGCATTTTCCAAGGAGTAACCTTCTTTGTGGGATGGTTTTATACCACAAGCATTTCTATTGAATTGTAGGTTTTAGTAAGGAAGCACTAGAAAGACAATTCGCATGGCCAAAAGGATCGATGAGTTGGACCCGCTTTATTAACACATTTCATGTCAGGAGGGATAAAGCGTTCAAGAGTGAGGATGTGTGGATGTTTGTGTTGATGTGTGTGGGGGGGAGCTGGGAGAAACCATGTCTGACATGTAATAAAATGGAAGAGCCGTGTCTGACTCTCACTCTCCCACCCACCTGCCATCTTCCAGACATATGTTGTATGTAAAATTTTTATAGTCATTTTTTGTGGCTCATTGAATCAGGCATCTTTCTTAAAATGCCTCTGATTGGTCTGCTTAATAAAAAGAAAACTTTGTGAGGCAGCATAGAAGTTGGTTGCATTTCTAATTAGAACGATGCTCTTGTGTGGTCTAGAAAGATGTTCCCAGCATCTGGAATTCCAATGCATACTGTCTGCCTGGTAGAGGAAACCATGTGACAAAGAAAGAGAGGGCTAATCAACAGAATTAATAATACCTCATATCTATCAGGCAATTCAGACCTTTCAAAGCACTTTCTCCATCTGTTATCCAATTTTATTCTTCGGAGCCATCCTGTAAGCTAAGTAGGGCATCTATTATCTTCCTCTCTCACGGATCCTCAAAGAACTTCGGGACAGAGAGAATGAAAGACTGGCCTGAGGTCACACAGCTAATTAATAGCAGTACGACTAAATCCCAGGTGTCCTGCCTTGTCAAGCGGACCGTGAGAATAGAGGGTAGAAGGACAATTTTGCAGGAAACACTTCTTAGTGGAGATGGGTGATTCTGTCTCGGGCGTCCATCTAGCACGGACCTGGCTGTCCGCCTGCCCACAGCACTGAATCATCAGCCCAGTGGGGTCTTGCTTCCTCCTGTGAGGAGGAACAGAGATCCCAGGGTCTCGTAAGAACACAGGTGTTAAGGGCGTTGGGCCTCAGGGTGCTGTTAGCATGATCCAACTCGCACAGCTTCTGTTCAGCATTGGTAATGAAACCAAGAAAGGAGACAGGAAAGAAGATTCGCAAACCGGCTGTGGCTGGGATTTCTAGAGGAAATGCTTGTTTTCAGCTTTTCCTGCAACCTTTGCATCTCTGTCCTTCTCCAGTATCTCCTGTTCAGCAAACCAGCAGCTCCAGGCAAGTGAAATGTGGTAAGAGGCATGGTGATGTGTGGTCTGCTTACAACCCTGTACAAAAGCTGCAGAGGAAACAGAGTCTCCGGGGAGTCCCCTGGAGCAAGACCGCCATTGTCTGAAGGGGGGTGGGGGTGGGAATTTTTTCTCCTCTTTCGTCTCCTATTTGAATTTTCTGCAAGAAGTTGTAATTCTTATGTAATGTTTAAGGGTATATTTGTTAAACTGGGAGCAAATGGTCATTCTGTCTGCAGAGCAGGGTGGTTGTTGGTAAGGAGAGAAGTGGGACAATGAATCTCTGTGGGGTGAGAGGAGGCGCAGGCCCCCCAGGCTCCCGTGGCACCCCTGCCCAGGCCCTACAGGAGGAGTATTTCGGTTTCACTTACTATCTAGATGTTACAACTTTCTCCCACCTTTTGCCAGCCCCTGGGGCCAGAGGTCCCTCAGCACCCTGTGGCAACCCCCCATTTCACCAGGTGCTCGGAAGCTGGAGCCCCCAGAAGGTCTAACCCCAGTCTGGGCCCTGTTTAGCAGTCTGGTCCTGGGACTGGGCTGGAAAGTCCTCTGTCGTGTTCTTCCAGTCCTGCTCCAGAGGGCCGAGGAGAAGGAGTAGCAAATCAATGGTAGCAGAATGTGCACAGGGCCTTGTTGGCGCCCTTGCCTTGCTGACTCAGTGGCTGCGCCTGACTTTCGGAGTCCCAACTGAAAACCCAAGCAGGGGTAGGGGATACCGATGAGCAGCACCCATGAGAAATCAGCACCCTGAGCCACACGGGCCCTTCCCCTGCTATGTGGCATGCTTAGCCTCAGATGCCTGATGGGCTTCGCCTCCTGTTGGTCTGGTAGCCGACAGCAGGTGCAGGCCAGCATTCAGACAGGCGGTGGGGGGAGCCGGCAGGACGTTTCATCTTGTTAGGCTGGGTGTTTCGCACTGTTTCTGAGAGTCCAGTGAGTGACAATGAAACCACTGCTGGGAAGTAAAACCCTGGAAGAAATGTGTGGAGGGACAGTAAATAAGATGGTAAGCCCTATAGGGCCTATTTGGGTTAGAAGAATTCTCCAGAAGAAGTGCCTCCACCCTCTTGAAGTGTTTGAACCTTCGAAGGCTGAGGTGCATTCGCTGACTTTTGAGCCCCGTTTGGGGAGTCCTGGGGGCCTGCAAGTTTGAGAATGGACTATTCTCCCCACTCCATAAGGGGGTCTGTGGCTGCTCTTTATCTTCGGGGAAGAAGTCCACTGGCTTGGAACTTACTACTCTGCAAATGAGAAAGAGCCATGGCCAAGTTCACCATTGTTCCATCCCAAGAACCCTTCGGGACTTCCTCTTGGTAGTCAGTGTAAGCTCTCCCTTGCGAACAGAGCCTATTAGAAAGAAAAAAAGTGGTCAGCCGTGCAGTTTCTTTCCCATGGAAGAAGGTCTATAGCTGACTATTTTCTTTTCCTTTGACCTCTTTAAAAAGCAGCTGGAGTTGCAACAGCTCTACCGAAACTTTATATGGCCTTTGCTTCAAGGACTTTGAAATGAGCTTTGTTGATTTTTCCTTTTCCTGTCAACCTCTGTTCTGTTTCCCTGGTGTTTCATATTCGCTGTCTGGATGATTTTAAATTCAGTAGCTCTCGTTCTAGAAGGCCTTTTGACTTTCCCTGTGGCCCGAACCGTAGGTACATATTCTTTGGGAAGAGAAGTAAACAGGATTTAGAGCAGAAGCAGCCTCCCTTTGTGGTCGGCGGAAGGAGAGCCTGCCCAAGGCCCATGGTGCTGCAAGCTCTGTGTGCAAACAAGGCTTCTGCCTGGTGTGGAAACGTCCGTGTCTCCGCCAGGCTGATCTCCACGTGAGTCAGGCACTGTCCAGGATTGGAGTGTCTGTTATCCAAAGGGTAGAAAGGGAAATCAAACATTCTTCAGATCATTATAAGCCCTGTGCAAACACAGCCCATGGACAAAGCCTGCTGGCTTTCCCTGGCTGCCCGCCTTCAGCAGGGAGAGCAGGGCTGAGCTGAATGTGGAGGAATGTGTGCTGTGGCGAGTGTGATTTCTTGGGCCAAAATTGTACAGGTGTCACGGGACACAATTCACCGGGCGGAAGTTGAAAGTTGAATCAGAGCAGCCACTGGGAGCCCTCAGCAAATGTCACGTCCGGCATGCTCAGAGCTATGAAGGAACCTGACAAAGCAGTTGCATCCAGCCACAGAAAAGTCAAATGATCGTGCAGTGTGACTGCCTTTGTGCCTGGGGATTAACTAGCCATGAATGCCAGGATCTAGACCCGGCTTCCTGCATCTGATGCAATCAAAGCAAAAGCCTGAGCTCAGAATAGAGTATCTTCATCTGACTCCCTTGAGCAACGCAGACATAACACGGCAGCTGCTGAATATTAACGAGGGCTTGGTTTCTGCACCCGAAAATATTTTGATCAGTTAAACCCGGACCCTCCTGTTTTTCTGGTTTCCGGTTCACTGTGTCCCATTTGTTCCATCTCCTGGAGCTGTGCTGCCCAGTGTAGCAGCCACACGTGGCTATCGAGCCCTAGAAATGTGCCTCGTTCTGAATTGTGCCAAGTGCAAAAAACGCTTCCACAGTTTTGAGAATGTAGTGCCAAAAAAGTAAACCATCTCAATAATGTTTATATTAATTACATGTTGAAAATATTGTGGACCTATTGGACTCAACTAAATATACTATCAAAATGAATTTCAGTTGTTTCCTTTCACTCTCTTTAATGTGGCTGCTAGAAATGTGAAATCACAGCTCTTGTTTGTGTTGGACAGCGCTGGGCGGGCACTTGAAGGAAGTGTAGGTTTATAGCGCCATCTGCTGGTCCACCGAAAGCAGACGCTGATGTAAGCAAGCTCTAAGTGAATCTGAGTCCCAGACATGGACAGTTTGTTAGCCAAGCAACGCGCAAACTTCCTTTTCTGAAACAGGACCAGGACAGAACCCGGAAGTCCCTGCATCACCAATAAGAGTCTTGGAGAGGGCAGAGCTGAAGATCCAGGCCTGTGCACTTGACAGAATATAAGGAGGACACAGATCCATCCCTCCAGAGACTCATTTCCAATCCTTGGATAATGCTTATTCGTCTTTGTCAAGAGTCTGGAAGTTGGAATCTTGCTGCTGACAGTATCTGCATCAGTTATCACCCCCAGACTCTGTGGCTTAACTCAGGACCTTTCTGTGGGGCCGGAACTCGGGAGTGGCTCATCTGAGCATAGCTGGTTTGGGATACCTCATAAGGCTGAAGTCAGGGGCTGGGCCTTCCATCTCTGCAGGTTTGACAGGGCCTGCAAGTCCATGTCAGGGTGGTTTGCGCACTAACTGGCCGGCTAACACTGGTTGTTGGCCTCAGGTCTCAGTTGTTCTCCACACGGCCTGGGGCTGCCTGAGAGTCCTGTAGGCTTCAGCTGCTTTCCTCCAGAGAGAGCAGCCTGAGAAGCCGAAGAGGAAGCTGCAGCCCCTTTAATGACCCAGCCTCAAACCACATACTGTGACTTCTACCGCATGGTGGTGATCCAGGAGCAGGAACGTGCATCCTGCCTCCGGACAAAGAAATGTCAGTATCACGTTGTAAAAGAAAATGTGAGATGGGATGGCCATTGTAGTTTTGGAAAATACAGTCTGCCAAAGTGTCCAACTTTGTATAGCCCTATGCAGTTCAGAAGCCTGCCCCATTCTGCAGATGAGGAGACTGAGGCCCGGAGAAGTAAGGTAACTAGCCTGAGGTCTGGTGGAAGGACTAAAGCCCACATCCAACTCCTTGTCCACCTCAGTGTAGACTTCCTGAGTTCTGTCGCTGCATCTCCTTATGCTGTGTCACTAAAAATCACGCTGGTTTTTTCATCTTTCCAGCCTCTTCGAGGTGTGTGGTGCTCTTCTCATTCAAGTGTTTCAGATAATTCCTTAGATGACGTCTGTCTGTAAATTGGTCTCTTGCTGAGTTGAGGAGGGGTTTCAACTAACTATATAGCCTTTCTTACAAAATTGTTGTAATAGTGAAAAAGCCCACATTTTCCACTGTCTCCCATGCTGTTTGCTCCAGAAATCCCAGGAGTGATAACCACATTATAATTTGTGTGTTCATGTTCTGTTTGACTCTCTAAATATTACATCTGATTTGTATCTAAGACAAGAAAGGATTAATCACCACTTGCTTTCAGTAGCTTCCATCCTACCTGGTCATCTTAAAAAGGAGGTTTTACCTTTTTTTTTTTTTTTTTTTTGGTTGTTTTGCCCACTGGAATTCAAATTAAAATCCAACCACCATAATCATATTCTGCTGTTCTTGGTTTCAGGTCAAACTTCCGTTTCCTGTAGATCAAATCACAGATCTTCCGAGGAACGATTTCCAGATGATGATTAAGATGCACAAGCTAACCTCAGAACAGTTAGAGTTCATTCATGATGTCCGGCGGCGCAGCAAGAACCGCATCGCGGCCCAGCGCTGCCGCAAGAGGAAACTGGACTGTATCCAGAATTTAGAATGTGAAATCCGCAAATTGGTGAGTTGACCTGTTCGCTGTTGTCAGCAACCTGGAGGGAGCAGAACTCATGCAAGGCTGTGGTGGTAAAGGCCAGAGACGTGCAGAGAAGGGTCACCATTCAGGGAGGTTTGGGTTTCTTTTGAAACAAGTTTCTCTGCAAAAATAAGAGCCTTCTATCTTCAGTTGTGCGTGCCAGCATTGTATACATACCCTTAGCCTCCCTGCGTATAGAGGGATTGACTGGTAGATAATTTATTGCATACATGTGTGGACTAGCTGTTATTCTCAGTTGTCTTCATAAATGATTGCCTTTAATCCCCACATCCACCCTGTGACTTAGGTTGTTTTTCCCTCCATTTACAGAGGAGGAAACGAGTGCAGAGAGGTTTGCCAGCTCCCCACTACATAGCAGAACTTGAATGCAAACCCAAATCTTGTATGTTCGCCACCGCTTTCTCCTGCCTCCCACAGGAGAATGTAGAATGCAGACAGGACACCACATGAGCTCCTCAAGTCCCTCACAGCCCCAGGGTCCTTGATGGCAATTCTGCCTACAAGTGGCTCGCAACTCTTCCCTGTGCCTGAGAGTATTTTGTCTCAGGGAACAAACCCCCATCTCTCAGGCTTCCCTCACTGGGACCTCAGTTCCCCCTTCCCCTTGGTGAGCAAGCTTAAGCTACAGGAAGTAAATCCAGGGCCCCTCGGGCTCCTGACTTAGCTTTGAAGGCAACCAGTGCAATCTCATGCAGCTCGACCTTTCTGCTAGCCAAATACTGGAAACATCTTGGGTGCTGGGTCCATTGTCAGACTAAAGAAGAGAGAGGCTAGTGACCTGCTTATGATCTAAGTTCAGGTCCTCCGACTATACATGGTGATGCTTTGCGTCATGGTACGAACCATCCTGATGAGACCCTAAAAGCAAGACAAAACATTTGAAAAATATGAGTAGGGGTGCCTGGATGGCTCAGTGGGTTAAGCCTCTGCCTTCGGCTCAGGTCATGATCTCAGGGTCCTGGGATCGAGCCCTGCATTAGGCTCTCTGCTCAGCAGGGATCCTGCTTCCTCCTCTCTTTCTCTGCCTGCCTCTCTGCCTACTTGTGATCTCTGTCAAATAAATACATCTTTAAAAAAGAAAAGAAAAGTATGAGTAAATGTTACCTGTTTTCAAGGTAGTCTTGGACCTCAGGGTCTTTTTTCTTTTTAATTAACTCCCATCAAACAGGGGAAACCTGCTCCTCACAGTGGCTCTCCTTGCCCGAAGAATAAAGCCCAAGCTTCCCAGCAAGGCATCCGTGCTTGCTCGTGCAAGTTAGTCAGTAATTACCTCCAGCATCACCTTCCACTTCTGTCCTCCAACTTGACCCCAATGTCCAGCACTTTGTACTTCCTGCCACCTACTGTTTCTGCTTCTGTCTATGCCTCTGCTATCTCCCCTTTACTTTGGACAGTCTTCAAACATTTTCTTCTCTGACTTCATCCTTCATCCTTTAAGAATCAGGTTACTGTCCCCTCTTGAGGAAACCCCTTTCCTGAGTTTCTGGTGAAGCTGAGCACCTACCATGGGAGCCCCGATCTGACCTCTGGATTCGTGGTTATCATAGCAGACTCTCCTCATCTGAGTGTGTGTCTGTCTCCCCAAGCCCCTGGCCCAAATGGTAGGTTCCTCACAACAAAGACAGTGACCGAATCATCTCTCAGTCTCACCAGTGCAGGCCCAGGGGCCCTCTCTGGAAATGTCTTTTGCCTTGAAACGAATTAAAAATTGTGACTGGTTTGGGGGATTACAAATTTCTTCTTTCAAATTTTTCTTTCATGTTGCTTTAACAGCAACAGCAGTTTGTATGTAAGCGACGGAAGGAAGCAAGACATTGTGGCTGGTGGATGTGGGTCTTCTAAAGTGCGCTGGGCTTCTGTGGGGACCCAGCAAGGCTGAGCCTGTGGAGTACAAGCACCGGGGCCTGAACACATGTCCAGGGTCATTCAGCCCTGTGCCCCTCTCCAGGAAGTAGAATGATTCTCGTCACCCCTGTTTAAGGAACGCCTGATTTTGTAATTAGAATTCTTTCAGTAAAACTTTGCAATATGGATAGTGAAGTCTAATAACAATAAACAACAAATAATAAAGTCTAAAGCACACACCAGGCAGATATCTAAGGCACTTTGCTGATACTGTTCAGCTGAAATACAGAGAGGGCATCTCCTACATCTCCACCCACTGGTTTTGGGAACTCCTTCAATAATAGTCTGCGTTTCCCCACTGACTTGAGTCTCCTGCGCTCATCAATGTCCAACTGTCTTTACTTAGAGCTTCACTCCTGTAACCAGGGCCTGGGTTTATAACTACCTTCCCTGTGGAGAGTCAAAACACTGTCCCCGCAGCAGTTCATTCTCCTCTCCCTAAAAGTGGCCCGGGACCCTTGGGACATCAGTAGGGGGCCGAATGGGGACTGAGATGGCCCACTGGGCCTGGGTGGTGTGGCCACCCAGCTGCAGGCCCCCAGGTTGCGCGGCCACAGACGTTAACAGTTCTTTCACGGAGACATCTCGGCTGCACTTTGTTTCTTACCCACCGCCCTCTGGCTGCGGTTCGGTCCCCGCTCACCTGGTCCGGGTGCCCGGCTGGCGCTGGCAGGCAGGGACAGCCCCCAGCGCATGCGCATTCGCTCCCCACGCCCACGCTGCCTGCGACACACCACTCGGCTTTTGCAAACTTGCATAATGTATTTCTCTCAACTTGCACTCGTACATCTGTTTATTTTTCATTTTTCAAACATGTTTTCTTGATAAATTTATAAATATTTTAGCAGGTGCCCTTTCCCCGTGTAAATCTCTGTCTCCGACACACATGCCCACGCTGCCTGCCAGATTGCGTTCGTGAGCAGCACGTGCAGCTCCCGTGTCGGAGCCCCCACCTCGTGTGTCTGCTTCTCTCTCCTCCTTTCGCTCCCTCTCCCCCGCCCAACCCCGCCCAGCTCCATTCTCCCCTCCCCCGCTCCGTGGTGCTGTCCGGTTGCCTCTTGTCTGACTGTGCACCCCGTGCGCCTTCACATCTTCGCTCCCCACAGAGAGAGTTGGGGTGACACCTTCACCAGCCTCCCCTCTAGCAGCGAAACTCCTCTCTCTGACGAGAGGGTGGATTTTAGGAACATAAGAGCTTATGTGGGATTTTCTTGGAGGACGACATCTCGGAGCCCCGGGCTAGTGGGCTAGGGCTCGTCTCCGCGCCTCTGTCGGCCCCTCCCGTGTGCAGGGAGAGCGGGAGCCCCCGACGCGCGGCGCAGCCCCGCCTGTCCCACCTGTCCCCGAGAGGACCCGCTGTGCTCCGTCTGTCCCCCGCGGAGGCCGGAAAGCCTGCTGAGGTTTGAGTGGACCTTGGGAAATTGCGCACAGCCGCTCTTTGTTGTTGTGATTTGTGTTGATTTGTTTTCAGGAGACTTTTCTTCTTAGAGAAGTTTTTGGTTCACAGCAAAATTGAATGCCCCTGCCCCCTGCCCCTACACACTCACCTCCTCCCGGTTATCGACACCTCCCACCTGACTGCTGGGAACCTGAATCCACACAGGGTAATCACCGGAGTCCATAATTTGTGTCAGGGCTCACTCTTGGTGTGGTACGGTGTGTGGATTTGGACAGTGCATCCACAGCGACTGGACAGTGAGTAATTTCACTCCCCTAAAAATGCTCTGTACTCCACCTGTGCATCCCTCTCCCCCGGCCCCCAATCCCTGGCAACCACCCCATTGCCTTTTCCCAAAATGTCATAAAGTTGGGACCGGCCAATTTCTGACTTTCAAAAATGGCAGCCTAATACACTGGGGGAGGTTTTTCAACGACCAAGTTCGGGACTGAGAGTTTTCTAACTGATGCTCTACAAACCCTCAATCCCAGGAAACCAGAGCCTGGAGGCCCTGCAGCTCTCTGGTTGGTGGGAATGTTGCTGGTCGCTCGCCAGACCCCAGAGAGGGATGAAGAGCTGCCCCGGGGGAGGCGTCAGGCGCATGGCACACCTGGATAGGCTACTCGGATAGGAAACTCGTGTCCAGGCTCCTTGAATACACTTCTCGTCGG
Organism: Taxidea taxus jeffersonii; assembly: GCA_003697995.1. NCBI lineage: Eukaryota > Metazoa > Chordata > Mammalia > Carnivora > Mustelidae > Taxidea > Taxidea taxus. The sequence continues at coordinate 68,045 of ML111267.1, forward strand.
TTCCGAGATCCCAGCCTTCCCCGTCCTTCATGAGTGACCGTGTCATACCAAATGCAGGAACGGAAGCTGGAAATCCCCCAGAAACCAGGGCTTCTGTCTTCCCGTTCAGGTTTCATGGGGCCTTTTTTTTTTTTTCTTCCTCTGTTGTCCAGGTGTGTGAGAAAGAGAAGCTGTTGTCAGAGAGGAACCAACTGAAAGCCTGCATGGGGGAGCTGCTGGACAACTTCTCCTGCCTTTCCCAGGAAGTCTGCCGCGACATCCAGAGCCCTGAGCAGATCCAGGCCCTGCACCGGTACTGCCCCGTCCTCAGACCCATGGGCCTCCCTACAGCCTCCAGTATTAACCCCGCACCCCTGGGCGTCGAGCAGACCCTGGCCGCCTCGCAGTGCGCCGTGGGGGAAGGCGCGCCCTGCTGCTTGGAGCCCGCGGCCGCTCCGCCCGGGCCTCCCTGGGTCCCCGGCGGCGCCCCGGAGAACTGCACTTCCAGGAGGCCGGAGGGCGCTGAGCCGGGAACCTTCTCAGAGAGGGCGCCTGCTCTGGAATCCAGGAGCCAGACGGTGACCGTGGACTTCTGCCAGGAGATGACTGATAAGTGTACAACCGACGAGCAGCCCAGGAAAGAGTACACCTAGTGGCCCGGCCCGCCTCCCAGCTTTCCCTCCTCGCCCACCTGGGTGTTCTTAGTCAGCCTGCGGTGCTCTTCATCTGTTGTCTGGAAGAACCAAGAAGGAATTCGGTGCACACTACAGCGTTCTTAGCAGCAATACTGTTTCTAAGTATTCCCTCCTCTCTTCACGCGGGAGTGATACACAGTTCCCTTCACAATGGTGCTACCCCTTGCCCAGGCAAGGAAAGACGGCGGTGGTGACACTGCCTGTCTGTGGGTTAATTTCAGTCTCAACAGGGATAGACTATAACACCTCTAGGACCCAACCACGGATTTTTTTTCTCAGTGGCCCATGTCACAAACCCTATCTCAGGAATTTCTTCTGAATGTTCAATTTTTTTCATTGAAGACAGCTTCTATACACATCAAAGTTTTATAGCTAGACTGTACATATTATATATAATATATATATAAGATATATATATATATATATATCCATATGCAAAAGTCCTGCATGCCTCAATTTTCTCATCCTGAAACTGGAAACTTCATTTCTCATTTATCAACAGGTTCCAACATTCCTCTTCGTTTGTCTCCAATGCTAGAACTAGTTTGGTAACTGTTAACATGGTCATTTTTCTTGCTTCACAGTTCAATTTCAATTTGTACTTATTTATGGAACAGAATTCAATGTTGGAAGCTTTTTTTTTTTTTGAGGTTTTATTTCCGACCCTTTTTCTGTTGTTGTTTGGTTTGCTTTGGGCACCATCGGCCGGTGTCATCTGAGTGTCGTGGTGTGTTTTGTTTTTTTTCTTTCTTGCAGATACTGTACAGTCATGGTCAACTCGCCACTTGCACTGAGTTTTGGGTCAAACCTATTTTCTTAAATGAAGTTGTTATTACTTCAGTATAACTCAAGTATACTGTATATTCTTTGCTTTTAGTTGAAAAGTAAGACGTTTTAGCTAATTAAAAAGCACTCAGGTGATAATTATGTAGGAAAAATAATCTTGCCAAATAATGAATTCATCCTAGGATGTGTAGACAATAATCTGCTTGAATATTTTTATATTTCACCTCCTCCCCACCTTTCCCGGAAGCAAAGTTTAGATGCAGAGAGTTCAGAGTTGGTGCCGAATGTTCAGACTCCTAAGTGGGGAGAGAGTTTGGACGTCCACTCGAGAGTGCATCCAAACAGCAGGAACCCATGATTTTGTACCAGAACTCAGCAGGCATTGGCTCCTAAAAATCAAGTTAGAACTATTTTCTCACCCAGGGAGCGAGTCCCATTCATTTCAACCCATCCTTGGGCCTCTGCCTGCTCTTGGAAGGGCAGCGCAGGAGGAACTTCTTGGAAGGATTTGGCTGATCAGCCACCCTACTCCCGCCCCGCCCCCCACCCCCTGCCCAGGCCCCTTGCCCAGCTGGGCTCCCAGGACCTCTCCCCTGAGTGGGTTTGAATCGCAGCAGCTGGTGTTCTGCGTGTAAGCGGCGTCCTGGGTTAATGCAGCTCACCCAGAGTAGGAGAGAGTGGGGGCACATGTGAGCCTGGGCTCTGTCCCCGATGCAAGCAAAAGCATTTCTTTCTCCCTCCCTTCTCCACATGCTTTGAGTTGAATTCTGGGGTTTTTCTGCTCGTCTCTTGTCTGAAGGCAGATTTCATTCTGAGGCTTTGGACACGGTATGGCCAAGGAGCCCTCCCTGCCTTGCCCCTTCCCCCGACACACACACACACACACCTATCCTCACCTGATAATTTTCTTCTCTTGCTGCAAAACTGGTTGGCTTGCAACCCATAGAGAGCAGCTTTCCTTGGCTTTGGGGGCGTGCTGGCCCCCGGCCACGTTTACAGGAAGATGTGCCCAGACCCTGCCCCCAGCCTAAGAGGAGGAGGAGTCCCTCCTTCCCTCCCTCTGGTGGGCCCTCCAGCCTGGCTGAGGGAAGAGTCCCGAAAGGTTTGATGTGGGGATGGGGTGGTGGGCAGTGGGGAGTAGATGGTTGACTTTGTTTCTTTATTTGTGCCATTGTTTGGACAATATTAAAGCTGCATGTAAAAGGGGAAATTAGTATATGATGTAGGCAAAAAGTGAAATCATAGTAACATATGTTTTAGTATTATTAACTTTTTTCTGTACAAATATTAGCGCTAAATGTTTAAATATGTATGAATGCCAGAAATTTGTTGGTTCATGCGGTAGGATAAAAAAAAAAAAAGGCTTTTCTTTTCAAATAGTTCCGCTTTTAAAACCTGCCTCTGGGTTTCTGTTTCTCCTCATGTGCGTGTGTTTGTGCGTGTGCTAGTCTGAGACAGATTCTGCGGCGCAGCTTAGTTGGGGCCCCCTTTTTTTTTTTTTTTTTTTTTTTTTTTTTGCGGTTGTTGGAATTTCTTGGCCTAGTGGCTAGTAGAACGGTTCTGTGCTTCACATGGAGTTTGCCTTTGTGGAAAACTGGTGACAGCTGGAATTTAAATTCAATGTGAATCACCTGAGGCACCACAGGTCTGTGTTATGGCGGTGGAGTCAGCCAACAGTATTTTGTTTTTTAACTCTCTTGTTGCCTTTTTTAAGTGACCTCCTCTTCTTTTGGAAAAAAAGAATGTTTCCTGCTCGTCTCATCACCAGGTCCAAATCAGCCTGTTGGTGTGATCTACCCTGGTGACAGCTTGTGTGCAAACTGGTCATCTTGACCACATTCCGTCGGTACCACCCCCCCCATCCTCCCCATCCCCACTCCCCCTGCCCCCAGTCTGTTGTTTGGGCTGCGGCCAAGTCCAGGTAGGGGAGGGGGTCTCCTGATTTCCCTCCACCCTTTCTGCCCACATTCTCGGGCCACCGCCTCCCTCCCCCGCTGCCCCCCCGCCCCCAGCTGCTTTTCTCTCTCTTCAGCAACCAAACCCCTGCTATGGGAACTGGTTGAAAAAAACTGCTTGAAAAACTCTTTCCATTTCTTAGAGATTTTTTTTTAATGACTTATGATTTTGTTCACTATGTACCATAAACAGCGACTGGCTTTGTGCAATTGTTTGTGTGACCTGTCTTGTCTCCTGCTACCCCGAACCACGTGTTCCTAAGAATTATTTGCGGGTTGAGTCAAAGGGAGGACTAGCTGGGGACCAGAATCCAAACTGGCTCAAGTGGAGTTTTAAAACACCAGCCTATCTCCTTAACATGGGATCCCTTGGTGCAGCCTCTGTCTTTTATGAAAAGGAAAAGCGAGTTAAGAACAGGGAATAGTGTTTGCACAGTACGGTAACATGTAGTTGTGCTCTGCAGGGTCTTTCCTTATAAAAATAAAGGACCCTCCCACCATGGACTGCTTAGGAAGATCCCTGCCATGGCCTAGTTGGGTCTCCAAATAGGTGGGCATGAGCTGTTGGGGCGGGGACCACGGCGGAGGCCCCGTGGCTTGTTACCATGTGCCTGGATCTAGTCCTCCCCTTGGATCTGCCTGTGTCCTACTTGTGTGTCCAGATGACCTCGCTTCATTCAGGTTGGTCAGGCTTTGGGCAGGTGAGTGCTTTGCTGTATGTGTTTGTTTCTCTGCGTTACCTGGGGGTGCCTTGAATAAAATCAGACTTCATTACGTACTGATTCTGGAACAAAACTGTTGCAAAAACAAAACAGAGCTGGCAAACTGACTAGGCCATCCTGCTATTTCGATTCCGGGTTCCCTCACAATGACTCAGGCGTCAGAGGTGATGCTGCAGTATAAAACATTATTTTGTATATTGTACAAGTAATTTATTAACTGTCTTTCTAAAAGTATGCTGCTTTTAAGATGCACTATGACTTTGGATTTAATCCTTGTATTGCTTTCCCAAGGAAGTAAAAAAAAAAAAAAAAAAAAAGGCTAGCAATTAGAATGCCAACTGCCACTTCTCCTTAAAAAGGAGGCCAGGGACCAGGTCTAGGACTTGCACCAGCGAACTGCTAGAAATCAGGTGGCCACAATGTGAAGTTTGAAGGTATTACCAAGAGATCTAGAGGTGCCTGGCTGGCTCAGCCAGTAAAGCACGTGACTCGATCTCAGGGTTGTAAGTTCGAGCCCCACATAGAGATGACTTAAAATCTTCATAAAAAAAAAAGGCCTAAACCTACACTTTCTCTCTCAATACTTTATGATTGCCTTTAAAGAAGAAGAAACAAAGGTGTATAAACTATAAGCCTTTTAAGAAATCCCAGAGTCCTGTCCCTACATGCTGCTCCACATCCTGTGGAGCACAATCTTCTCAAAGTGGGTAGAGCCTGCAAAGCTACTTGGCTACAAAAGACCTACCTGGCTCGATCTCCCCATTCTACCCCATTGAAACTAGCAGCTGCTTAATTAATAAATGACTTTAACTTGCTCCCTTATGGCTTCTAGTTCGGGAGGAGTCGCAGACCAGGAAGGGAGCAGGCATTAAGTTTTATCTTCAAAATACTGTAAATAGACTGAGGGGCAGAATCTTTTTTTTTTTTTCCTTTAAGAATAAAACTGTTCACTCAATCATAAGTTAGTATTTCTTCCTCAGATTGAGGATCTTGTAGGTGCAGTTACTGGCAAGTCAGTCCACAGCACAGTGCCCTGCGTGGAGGCGGTGTGCGTGCAGGACGTCCGTGTGCATGGAGACAGTCTGTATGTTCTGTACGGCCTGAGCCATCTCCTGACCCAGGCATCAAAGACTGATGCTGCAGAACAGACGGTATTTGTACACAGAGAGTGTGTGCAAATAGAATTTGTACATAGAAAGGACCTATTGTGGCAGATTGAAGATAAATTATTCAACCGACGGTGCAAAAACATTTCTTGCAAAGAAAAGGAAGTGTATAGTATTTTCCTATACTCCACCCTGGGAGATAATATTTATATCAAATGAGTATCAGTGCATTTTAATTGTAATA
>ML111267.1:73931-93805 GCA_003697995.1 Taxidea taxus jeffersonii
GAACCTGAGGCTGCCGTTCTGTTGGTCGCAGAGGCCCACTTTGTCGCTTTGATTTCATGTTGTGACGTGGTGCATGCATCTCGCTGTCAAGCGATGGATAAACAACTCTGACTTTCACTTCATTCCAGTTTATTGACCTCAGCTAAAACAGTGGCCCTCCTTAGAAGCAGAAGGGCACCAAGACCATTCATTCAGTGCCAAGTGTTACTGGGGGGCTGATTGGACACGTATGTGAGGAAAGAGGGAAGGGACTTGGACAAAGAGGGGCTTTCCTACCGATGATGCTAAGCCTCCTACCAAAATACGTCTGCAGGCAGAGGGGATGACCTCCATGGGGTCCTAACGGTGCATTTGGCGTGTGTGAATGCTGGGATGCCCATTCACACTCGGACCTAAAAGACCTGCCACTTGTAGCGAGTGACCGGGAAGATTCCAAATGCACTTGGGAGCTCCGGGTGCTGGTCAGACACAGTGAGCCGTTTGAGGCAAGCACCACCTTTTGCTTGTGAGGCCAGAAGGGCCTGGGAGAATTTGTTCCAGAACCAGTCTGATGCAAGTGCACCTCTAATATATGCCTTACAAACTCCAGAGGCCATATTCAAAACAGGGTCTTCTCAGTGTATGCAAGGGGCCACAGCCCCTCTTCTCTTCCTCCCCAGGTCGAACAATACGGACAGTTTCACACATATCTACCTGTATAACCCTCTGTACCTCTCATAACTGCTCAACGACTGTAACAGGTTACATCAGGTGTTTTTCTACATACTTTTTACACAGATTCTATGCGATTAATGTAACTTAATGCATCATTTTATTGTACTAGTTCTTAGGCTTGTCTTTTTTTTTTTTCTAAGTGATTGTGGTTTTCGTTGTGGTTTTTATTGTAAAAATGAAATGGCTGTTGATGCTTATTCTCTGTAACTAAGAATTTTTACCATTTGGGGGAAAACAAAACATTGCTATGAACTAATGAATTGAAACTTCATTTACTCATTGTAAATACACTATTGTGCAAAAAAAAAATTTTCACTCAATTGAATTGCTAGTGTTAACTGAATTTTGTCTAGACACCATTTCTGTTGATGAAATAAAGACATATCATTACACATTGTAAACTGGTTTTCCCTGCCTCTGATCCCTGTGTTACAGATCACAGGGTTGGAGGCCTTAGGAAATCTCTTCTCCAAGAGAAGCTTGGAGTCTTCCTCTAGCTTGGACCCTTACCTGCTACCTGATTAATCTGATTAGAGACGTAAAAAATGTGATAATGCTAATGTGACTCCTCAACACTGAAGTTTAAAAAAAATCCCCAGTGCCTGTGAGAGCAGATAAAAGGCATTAAACATAATTTCCTGGCTTCAATGTTGTGTGATAGCTATGCAAAATGTCACCGTTGAGGGCAGCTGGGTGAAAGGTGTTGTTTCATACAAGAACATGTGAATCTACAATTATCTCAACATAATAGGTCTAATTTAAAACAGAAAGCTAGGGGCGCCTGGCTGGCTCAGTCAGTGGAGTGTGTGACTCTTGATCTAGGGGTTGTGAGTTTGAGCTCCATGTTGGGAGTAGAGGGAATGAATAAATGAATGAACGAATGAATAAAACAGAAAGCGAAAAGAAAGTAACCAGAGAGAAAGGGGCATTAAACCAACACCAAGATACAATGATGAGTAGGGCAAGGAGTTTAGAATTGTGGTTAAGGGAGTAAATACATTAAACTAGAAAAGGATATTTGATCATTTGAGTCCTGGATTTTGATGTAAAAGGAAAGCAAGGTATTGAAGGGCAGGCAGGCTACATGACCAAGAGTTAACACTGGACGGGGGTGGTCTGGCTAAGCTGTCGGTGAGGCCATAAATAATACATTCTCATGATATCTGAAGAGCTGCTGGGATCTGAGCTACAGGAAGTGCCTGGCCTAACCCCATCTGCCAGATGAGAAAACTAAAAGGTACTGAATTCCACTGCCTGGACACCCTACTGACCCAAGGAGGGCTTCCGGGGAGCACATGATGGGTTTAGCAACCGTTAGCAAAACAATACAGTCATAACACTATAGGTGTGAGAGGTCAAATATAGTCCTTTGCCTGAAAATATGAAGTTATTCAATCCATTCTGAAGAGGCAGGAGGGTCTTAGTCCCAAATTTTTCTACTAAGAAAACCTGGTCATTTAGGGGCACCTGGGTGACACCGTCGGTTAGACGTCCAACTCTTGATTTCAGCTGGGTTGTGGGATCAAGCCCAATATCGGGCTCTGTGCTCAGTTCCAAGACTGCTCAGGTTTCTCTCTCCCTCTGCTCCTCTCCCCTCATCGTACGTGCATATTCACGTGGTCTCTCAAATAAATAAATAAATCTTTAAAAAAGAAAGAGGGGTCCCTGGGTGGCTCAGTTGTTAAGCATCTGCCTTCGGCTCAGGTCATGATCCCAGGGTCCTGGGATCAAGCCCCGCATCGGGCTCCCTGTTCGGTGGGAAGCCTGCTTCTCCCTCTCCCACTTCCTCTGCTTGTGTCCCTCTCTCCCTGTGTCTCTCTTCCTGTCAGAAAAGAAAAGATGAAAGAAAGAGAAAGGAGGGAGGGATGGAAGAAAAGGAGAGTAGGAAAGACGGGAAGGAGGAAGGGAAGGGAGGGTAGGAAAGGAAAGAAAGGAACAAAAGAAACCCGGTCATTTAGAACTGATGGTCACTCGCTACGTTGCCCTTCACACTTGCACTTGTAGCGGGAATAACAATCATAGTTTGAAACAGAATAAAGTCACTGTCTGCAGAAGAGGGGCATTCAAACACTGTCCTGCCCAGATGGGCAGCAGCCATCCTCTTTCCTTCGAATGTGCACCTTCAGCGGGATCTGTATCTACTTCCAGGGTACAGTGAGGACTCCCAGATTGGTTACCCCTACACCAGCCCCTGCCAATAGTTTTGTTGTATCTATTTGGGAATAACTAGGCTGTTGTTTCAAATAGCTCTAGAATTTTTCACTCTTCTCCAACCCATCACCCTCCCCCCTCAGTTAGGATGCACTGGCAAGACTGTATTCGATGTTTAACACCTGCCTAGTGATAGGGCTCTGAGTGGAATGGGCTTCCAATTGTCCCCATTGAGCACCTTCACTTTCCAGAGAGATGGGAAAAGCCACTCATCCCACATCCCATTGTGTAAGTGTCTTTCCTTTCATTTGACTCGAGAACATGATACCTTCTATCCTCATACCTCTGGCTTCTACAGATCCCAATATACACCTGCCGCTGGCCTGCTCAGTCAGCCAGGAGGAAGCATTATTGGTTCTTCATGGCTGGTGTTTACTCTTCCCCCTTGAAGACAAGTGCCTCCCTGAGGCAGTGATCCTCACCCTAAAGCAACAGGTGGAATCTGTCAGAGGCACGCCAGCATACACTGGAAGCATCACGTTTTACACTCACCCTTTTTTTTTTTTTTTTTAAAGATGAAAGCTCTTTTTTTTTTTTTAAAGATTTTATTTATTTGACAGACAGAGACCACAAGTAGGCAGAGAGGCAGGCAGAGAGAGGGGAAGGGAAGCAGGCTCCCCGCCCAGCAGAGAGCCCGATGCGGGGCTCGATCCCAGGACCCTGGGATCACGATCTGAGCTGAAGGCAGAGGCCTCAACCCACTGAGCCAAACAGGCGCCCCTACACTCACCCTTTAACATGTTTTTTAACTTCTCTTTGTGCTGTATAGTTGATGACCCTGTCAAGGATTCTGAGGACAAAGGAATTTTAAATTAAAGGGAAAAAAATGCTGCCATACAGGCTTCTGAAAGAGTTTCTCATAATAACCCTATTGACAGGATGTGACAGAGCACCTGTGAATAAGGAACAGACGGGAGAGTTGAAAGCGAAAGGTCATATATTGTCTTTGGCCTCCATACAGAAACAAACATTCATTCAACCAACACTGTGCTGCGAGCTGGGCATCCAAGATTTAAAACGCACAGCCCTTATCCTTATAGCTTCTATAGGCTAGTTGGACAGGCAGCTGTGCAAAAAAATTGTTGCCCGGGGCTGCGGACTGTCACGGCCAGGGAGAGCATGGCTTCAATGCTTCCCAGCAGGAGCCCGCGCCTTGAAGCAGCGGGATCTGGGTTTGTATTCAGCTGTAGAGCAGACACTTTAGCCATGCGACCTTTAGCTGTGGGGCAAGTTACTCAGTCTCTTTGAGCCTCCTCTGATCTATAAAGTGGGGATCAACAATAACCTTCCACAGCTGTACAAGGTAGAGCTGATACATCTTAAGCACCCGGAATCTGGTGTGCCCCTTGGTGGTACCCACTTGGACTTGGCCCCAGCATCATTTTCATCCACCTGGTCTTCACTGGCTCTTCTACCAACTCACTGTGGAACAGCTCATGCCTCTTCACATCTCCACACCTCATTGCCACCTCTGCAAAGTATGGGGACAGAGAAGACTCAGTAGCCATTTGGGATAGAAGCACAGCCCGGCCCCATCCAATGCTGGGCTCCCTTCCGCAGCAGCCCAGGCAGTCCCCAGTGTATCAGGGTCCTCCAGAGAGACGGAACCAGTAGATCAATCAACCAATTGATCAATCCATCTATCTACCTGTTCAATGGTCCCAGCTGCTGCTGTGCCACTGCAGAGCAGGGGCACTCTCTGCAAGGAACAGGGCACTAAGTCCCACCAGGCTGCTACGTAGGGGAAGGATAGCCATTTCTCAAGCCTTCTCCCCTCAGAGTAGCAGCAGCTCTTACCCCAAGATTTTCTCTCCTGGTGCACACTTCCTCCCTGCCTCCTCCTGCCTGACAGCGCCAGTGGTGAGGCCAGGTGGGGCAGTGAGAGGTCCATCCAGCCCCATCAGGGGAGGGTCTCCTGTGCAGGTGGGCCCAGCTGGGGGCACCCTGTACACACCCATTGCCCAGTGGGTGTCTCTGTGGAGAGAATGGTTCCCACAGTTCTTCTCACAGTTTGAGCTAACAAAAGTGCAACTTTTCTCCCATAGATGCCGGCTGCTCCTCGGTCCATTTTTCTGGTCCCATGCGTGAATTATTTTTTCAAAATAGATGACAGTTCTAGAAGCATGTTCTGAAAGAAATACGAAACAAGAGAAACAAAACAAAATAGACTCAAAGGGCTTGCAAAAGTCAGTCCTGTCTGGGACTCTGTGTATGTCACAAATACCAGGGGTCCAATCAAAACCCGCTGAAGACAATTCTCCCTAGGTTGACCCAGAGTTGAATGACCATGGAAGAAGTTCTATTCCCTGAAAGATATGAATCCCATCTGCCATCTACTTATCCTCCTCCAGTTATTGTTTCTGTCCAAAATCCAGGTCTAAAACTGTCAGCCAACCTTTTCCAAAGCTCCATCTTTGTTCCTTCTACAATTAGCCAGATTTTGGGTTATTTTATAATGTGGAAGAGAAAAGGGATCCAAATGTGGAATATTCCATTTTGTAATAATCTATCCTTGATCCTAAAAATCTTCTAAACTTAGGCTGCCTTGTGCAGAGAGAGCTAGAAGCAGTAATGAGGTATAGGAGGAGCTCGGGTTGAATCAGACAAGCTTGGAATAAAATTCCAGCTCATTCACTCAACCAATAAATATTAACTTATGTCCCTGCTATGTCCAAGAACTGTGCTTCACCACATCCTAACTGTATGACTTCAGACATTTCTTCTGCTCAGCAGGGAGCCCCCTCTCTCTCTGCCTGCCTCTGCCTACTTGTGATCTCTCTCTCTCTGTCAAATAAATAAATAAATAAATTTTTAAAAAATCTACCTCACCTAAACACTACCATCTCTCCCTCAATTCTCTGCCAATACAAAGACTCCTCTCACATGGAAGGAGGTACAAGAAAGGGAAAATGATTAAAACTGTCTTGCTGACTTCAAAAGTGTTGGTAAGAAGCAGTAACACCTGGCAAGGTTACTCTAAAATACTGAATCTCCACCCTGGCTGCACATCGTAATCACCAGGGGAGTTTAAAAAGTACCAATCCTGGGGCACCTGGGTGGCTCAGTCGGTTGAGTAGTGACTCAGTTTCAGCTCAGCTCAGGATCTCAGCATCTCAGAGTTGTGGGACCAAGCAGCACATCAGGCTCCTTGCTCTCAGCATGGAGCCTGCGGGAGATTCTCTCTTCCACTCCCTCTGCTCCTCCCAACCCTGATCTCTCTCTCTAATAAATAAATCTAAAAAAAAAAAATACTAATCCTAGGGGCACCTAGCTGGGTCAGTCAGAGCATATGATCCTGATCTTGGATTTACGAGTTCGAGCCCCACATTATGGGTAGAATTTACTTAAAAATCCTGATGTGCATCCCACCCCCTGAAATTCTGGTTTGATTAGAATTGGATGGTCCTGGACACAAAGATTTATTAAAGCCCCAGATGACTCTAATTCATAGCCAGGGTCGAAAAACCTGCTGTAGTTTGGTGTGGGTTTTTTTTTTTAAGATTTTATTTATTTATTTGACAGAGATCACAAGTAGATAGACCCACAGAGAGAGAGGAAGGGAAGCGGGCTCCCTGCTGAGCAGAGAGCCCGATATGGTGCTTGATCCCAGGACCCTGAGATCATGACATGAGCTGAAGGCAGAGGCTTTAACCCTCTGAGCCATCCAGGCGCCCCTGGTGTGGGTTTCTAAGTAGCCACAGTCTGATCCTAAACATAGTCTCCTGGTTAGATGACTGGTCATGACAAGAAATGAGTATCAGTTTGAAAGAAGTATTATAGGAAAAATCTAGGAAGGGTGATTCTTCCTCAAGATATGGCTTTAGTGCAGTAACAAAATATCTCTAATCTCACAGAAGATATGAAACTGGGGTAGAGATTCAATCATCATAGATTTAATCATCATCATTAACAGGAGAAAGCACGTATGTGAGCTCAAACAAGTGAGCTCAACTAGGAAGTTCCCCCTCCAAACTTGGAGGAGTTTCTTTTTAATGGAAAAAAGCTTTCAGGAACAGTGGATAAAGCAAGTGTCATTCTTTTTTCCAGAATTGAGAAGAATCCACAGTAAATATTCATTGTGTCTTAACAATGAGCAGGAAATGTTTATTCTACACTGGCTTTTCAGAAAACAGAATTAAAATCAATACAATATTGATTTCAGTCTTTGTGAAATATACCACCAAATATTTGTATATGACTTTTAAATGCCAGAGCTATTAAAACAATGGAGCACATCCTCCTTCCTGAGACAAGGGCAACTCAAGGTTAGAAATGATCCCTCTTCTGGTCCATTTTCTACACTGTGACAGAGCTTTCTAAAATGTAACTCCGACCCCATTACTTCTCCACAGCACACCCTCTATGGATTCTCCACTGCCTTCCCATAAGACCTCTATGGCCCCTTCTCCAGCATTCCCTCTCCATAGCCTTCCTACTTACCAGTGCCCCAGCCACACATAGCTCCCCAGACAGCCCTGCTGTGTCACACCTCTCAGCCTTTGTCTGTGCTGCTCCCTGTACTGGGATAGCCTTCTTTCATGTACCCCAGTCCTCCTAGGTCTTAAGAAACTTACCACATCTTTTAAGACTCAATTCAAAAGTAACCTCCACTATGAAGCTTTTCCTGACCCATCCATAAAGAATTGACCACTCCTTTCTTTTCCCGCCCACCCCTTCTAATATGGCACCTTACACTTGATGACATTTGTCAACTTACCTAACTTTCCCACCCGGACCCTGAGCCCTTTGATGGCAGAGACAATATTTTATCCATTTATAAGCCCAGCACTTACAAGACTGAAGGATATAAAGTAGGTTTTCAGTAAATTCATTTCATGAATTGAATTTAATTGAATGTATTGAATGACAGGATTTAACTCCATAAATTAACCTCCCTCACCACCTCTCCCTCTCTTAACACATATATACACACCAGGAAGCTGGAAAGCGAAGGCTGAGAAGTAGCCAGGGTGGAAAACCTCTTGCAATAGTTCTGTGTTCAGTCAGGTTGTCTGTCTTTACTTACCATTGGTGTTCTGTACCCAGTGGCTGAAGGCAGAGGTGACAGGCTATTTTCCCGGTGCAGAAGGTCCAAACAAGAGCTATTCTGAGGACTGGAGCTTCCTGAGTCACTGTGCAACTGTCCCTTTTCAGACAGCAATCTGGACAGAAAGCTGGCCTTGCGACTGCCTGTGTGAGATCTGTCTGTCCAGACCCCACTCTTTCTCACACTGTTATCGCTGTCTCTACAGTAACTGTGCAAATCTGTGAGAAGCTCTCCTGAGGTTCGTCGATCCTGGGACTGTTCCCAGGCTCCTGTTGCATAGGATAGGCAGTGTCTAGGAGCTATCTCTGTACCTAGCCAGGACTGGGAGTTGACGGTTTGTCCGACACAGGAAAGGCGTGTTTGCTGTCCCGGGTGCTGACTATGAGTGCCATCATTCCAGGGAGAAGGACTGTGGACATGGAGCTGTCCACTGTGCTGATCCTTCTCAGCCCACTCTTTTTTAATACAGCAAGGGTCTACTTCAAGTTGCATGGGCTGTGAGCTTCGCCACATGGGTTTAGACTTCGGCACAGTGACTCGAATGACTTGCTGTTGATTGTTGGCTTGAAGTAGAGAGATTCTTTTAGGCAAGGGAGAGCAAATTATACACTCCTGGGCCACTGAATATTTTTTCAAATGGAATGGGGAGCCACTTTCATTCTCAATGCCCTCATTGGTGGATTTCTCATAAAGTGCCCTCATAATTTTTCTGATTCCAAGATGAAATATTTCCAGTACATTGAGGAACAAAGACATGGCTGCAATGCTGTGCATAAAGAGCATGAAAATTGTCTTCTCTGTGGGCCTGGATACAAAGCAATCCACTGCATTAGGGCAAGGAGGTTGAGTGCATCTGTAAAGGGAATGCATTTGAAACCCATAGAGAATATACTGGCCTATCATGAACGCTACTTCCATCACAGATCTTGTCAAGATGTGTAAGACATAAGTACGCAGCAGACATCCTTTCAGAGGGACTTTATGGATTCTCTTCTGCATCTCTAACCTCTTCAGCTCTCTATCTATCCTTTGTTGCTCCTCCAATTCAAGGTCTGGATTCTCCACCTGGACTCGGAGGTGTGACTTTTGCTTCTGCCTCTCCTTCTCAAAGGCCCTGAGTCTATAAAGTGCATGGCCCATATACACCAGAGAAGGAGAAGACACAAAAATGATCTGTAAAACCCAGAACCTGATCAAAGAGATAGGGAAAGCATCATCATAACAGATATTGTTGCAACCGGGCTGCTGGGTATTGCAGGCAAATGCTGACTGTTCATCATCCCAGACATCTTCAGCAGCCACACCAAGTACCAGCATTCGGAAAATGAAGAGAATGGTCAGCCAGATTTTCCCCACTATAGTTGAGTGGGAGTGAACTTCCTCTAGGATGCCACCCAATAAATTCCAGTCCCCCATGGTATGAGACTAATATCTGAAACATACAGAAAACACTGAAGTTAATAGCACTCATAGACATAATACACAAAGACACAGGCTCGTCAATAAACCAGGTTCTTTTTTCATGTCGGCAAAGCTATGAAGGATCTTCCAGCCCTAATATTTATGGCCCATGCATGATGAAATAAGATACTTCCCAAGAATATGTTTTTGGAAAACAAAAACCAAAAAACAAAAAAATAAAGACAGTGCACAATCTGATCCAATTTCCTGCCTACCCTCTCCTCTCCCACGCAAGGTGGACTATCATTCTACTGTATCCAAAAGCTCTCACATTTGTACAATGCATTCCATCACAAACTGTGTTCATTTTTCTGCCATATCAGATGCACCATTAACCAGACATCTTATATGATCTTAACTAAGTCTCACCTTCCCCAGGAAGTTTTCCCTAGCCATCCCAAGTCAGAGTGATTTTTCCCATTCTTGAATGCCCACACTATTGTTTATACCACTCATTTGACATTGTGTCTAACAGGAGTTTGTTTGTTTTTTTTCTCATAGTTTTATTTTTCTCTTTCTTTATCATATCTTTCTTTTTTTTAATTTAAGCTTTTTTAAATTTAAACATATAATGTAACCCCACCACCCTCTCCCAACCCCTCTCCCCCCCCACCCCCCTCAGTTTGTTTTATGACATTAAGAGTTTCTTTTGGTTTGTCTCCCTCCCGATCCCATCTTGTTTCATTTTTTCTTTTCCTACCACCTTAACCCCCACCCCCGTTGCATCTCCACTTCCTCATATCAGGGAGATCATGTGATAGTTGTCTTTCTCCATCTAACAGGAGTTTTGTGATGGTTGTGTTTTCTGTACCTCTTTGTGGAAAGATACACTCTTTGCAGACAGAGACATATTCTACAGCATTTTGTTCTTTGCACACAGAAGGTATCATTAAATAATAGTGGAGTGAATTGTCATTCCATTTTAATTCAGTTCCTTGACCTTATCGCTGAGATAATCATCATCAACAACAAAAAAACAAGTAGATCCTCATTATGTATTATACATAACTCCCACTGCATGTAAAGAAAACAAATCAGCCAAATAAACCCTCTGAAACAGGCACAGCGTAGCAGTAAAAATTAAGCAGACACAGAAACAGTAAAAGACATGTGATTATATCCACAAAGCCACATCTGCAACAGCATGTTTTCATAAAAGCTTTGTTAACTTAGAAGAAAAGTGAATTTAAACTGCTTCTCTAGTAAGCCTGTGATCTAGGAAAGAATCAAAGCATAGCTGACATGAATAAGTTATTTGGTTTACCCTGAAGAGAAAAAGAATGTTTTTCAAAGTTCGATGAGATTAAAATGTTTGGTTGGGGGGCGCCTGGGTGGCACAGCAGGTTAAAGCCTCTGCCTTCGGCTCAGGTCATGATCCCGGGGTCCTGGGATCGAGCTCCGCATGGGGCTCTCTGCTCAGCGGGGAGCCTGTTTCCTCCTCCTTCTCTCTGCCTGCCTCTCTGCCTACTTGTGATCTCTATCTGTCAAATAAAGAAATAAAATCTTTAAAAAAAAAAATGGTTGGTTAAAGACTTCTAAGATGCAGATTTCCTGATACTAAAGATATATAGAGAAAAAAACAGGAAAGCATTACTAACTTAAAACCAGTAATGAAAGAATTTTCCCCTTCCATAATTCATTCATTAAATAATATTTACTAAATCTTACTATCACCTAGGCATTGTCCTAAATGCCAGGGAATCCAACAATGAACAAGATATACTTCGTCTAGCCCTCACAATACTTAGTAAGTATTCTCACTAATCTATAAAATGGACAAATAGTGAAAAAGAATAGATGAATATCAACTCAAAAATACAAGAGAGGGGAGCCTGAGTAGCTCAGTCAGTTGAGAGTCTGACTCCTGGCTTCTGCTCAGGTCATGATCTAGGGCTGTAGGGTTGTGGGATCAAGCTCCCTGTCAGGCTCTGTGCTCAGCCAGGAGTCTGCTGGAGATTCTCTTTCTCTCCCTCTCCCTCAACCCCTTCCCCACTCTCTCTCTCTCAAATGAATAAGTAAATCTTCAAAAAAAAATAAGAGAAAAAACATAGAATCATTACATTTTCCCTAGTTATCTCTCCAGACATAAAATAAATCCCAGGTGGAATAAAGTATTAAATGTAAAAAAAGTCAACCACATAAGTATTAGAATAAAATATAACATTTTATAACTTTGAAGTACAAGACGTTTTTAAGCACATCAGTGCCAAAAATTTTAATTAAAAAAGGTTTTAGATTTATCCAACAAAGCTGAATGGCAAAAGTGAAAATGTCCAGAAGACATTTGGGTCTAGAGAATAAAAACAACAATGAAAGGTACAAACTAGTGATAAACATTTAAACATTTGTGAATAATCACTGAATAGACAGAAGTCACTTAGGGACAAGACAAAGTGAGCCAATAACAGAACACTGAGAAACAGCAAAGGAAAATAAGTTTACAAATAAAAATGAGAAATGGCCAAAGTGGATGAGGGGGGACCACGAGTACAGTGTCACTGAAACCAAAGGACAGAGTTTCAAGGAAAGACATAATGCCAAATACACGTACACAAACTCTATTTATATAAATTAATTGTGGAATATATCATGCTCAGGAATTGATATATATATACATATATATGTATATATACAGTATTTATAAAGATGTCAATTCTCCCCCAAATTAATTGATCCATAGATTTAATGTGAGATTTTATATCAGAATAAAATAAAATGCTATAAATGTAAATATATATGCATGCATATGTATATGAGGTATACACATGTAACTATATGAACACAGAGAAAAAAAATACAGGGCACACACCAGGAAGTTAATATAGGTTACTGGAGGTCTATAGGAGGTCATGAACATAGAGGGGCAAAGAAAGGCAAAAAGGGAAAGGGATAAAGAATACTCTTCAGGGGCGTCTAGGTGGCTCAGTGATTAAAGCCTCTACCTTCGACTCAGGTCATGATTCCAGGGTCCTGGGATCGAGCCCCGCATCAGGCTCTCTGCTCAGCAGGGAGCCTGCTTCCCTTCCTCTCTCTGCCTGCCTCTCTGCCTACTTGTGATCTCTGTCAAATAAATAAGTAAAATATTAAAAAAAAATACTCTTCAAAGCAAGCATGAGAGATTTTTATCTAATGTAGATATTTATGTAAATTTTAACTTACAGGGGCGCCTGGGTGGCTCAGTCGGTTAAGCCTCTGCCTTCGGCTCAGGTTATGATCTCAGGGTCCTGGGATTGAGCCCTGCATCAGGCTCTCTGCTCAACAAGGAGTCTGCTTCTCCCTCTGCCTCTCCCTCTCTGATCTCTCTTGCTCTGTCTCTCAATTAAATAAAATCTTTTTTTAAATGTTATTTTATTTTTAAATATTTTATTTATTTATTTGACAGACGGAGATCACAAGTAGGTAGACAAGCAGGCAGAGAGAGAAGGAAGCAGGCTCCCTGCCGAGCAGAGAGCCCGATGCCGGGCTCAATCCCAAGACCCTAAGATCATGACCTGAGCCAAAGCCAGAGGCTTTAACCCAGTGAGCCACCCAGGCGCCCCCAAAAAATGTTCTTTTAAAAAAATTGTTTTACTTGTATATGCATACATATTCATACATAATTTTTTAAAATAAAATTTAAATAGTATGTATCTCAGAATTTGGGAGGGGTATTAATGAGACTTTTATATTTTATTCTACATACTTGAAAATTGCTTGAAATTCAAAAATTAGGAATGTAGTCACATGTAGTACTTGCAAATAAAAAAGGTATTAAAATTTTGGACTTATGCTTCATTAAATGAAGCAATAATTTATTAAGCTTTATCTTCTCAAAGAGTTTAGGTCTTTCTTATTCCTTTAAAAATTTCTGGACATTATTCTTTATTTAAAAAATAATAATTCCTTTAGGGCACCTGGGTGGCTCAGTCGGTTAAGTGACTGCCTTCGGCTCAGGTCATAATCCTGGAGTCCTGGGATCAAGTCTCACATCAGGCTCCCAGCTTCGAAGGGAGTCTGCTTCTCCCTCTGACCTTCTGCTCTCTCTTACTCGCTTGCTCTCTCAAATAAATAAAATCTTTAAAAATAATAATTCCTGGGGCGCCTGGGTGGCTCAGTGGGTTAAAGCCTCTGCCTTCGGCTCAGGTCATGATCTCAGGGTCCTGGGATCGAGCCCCGCATCGGGCTCTCTGCTCGCCAGAAAGCCTGCTTCCCCCTCTCTTTGCCCCTGCCTGTCTCTCTGCCTACTTGTGATCTCTGTCAAATAAATAAATAAAATCTTTTAAAAAATAATAATAATAAATTAAAAAAATAAAACCTGATAATTATTACCTTTAAATAGCAAGTAAAGGAAAAGTAGGCCACCATGAAAAACAGAGATACAATCATGCATATTGGCATGCAAGAGCAAAATCCTTAAATATTCCCATGTTCCTTAAAAGTAACTACTTTTTACCAATAACGACTACAGGTCCTAGAAATATTCTTGAATTCCATTATCAAATACTAATTTAGAATCTCCCATGTAAAAACTGGAGCTCCTTTCCTGAATTTTATTTCAGACCTTATCTTTCTATACCCATAAGGATTTCCTCTATTTCTCATAAACAAGAAAGTCCACATATTTATGACTTACCTTATGGGTGGTCAAAAAAAAAAATAGTAACAATTGGGCTCAAAGAACCTTAAAGTTGGACCGTGAGTGGCTAATTAGAGAACAATTGCTGCTGGTTGCAGATATAAAGGCTTTGATCAGCTCTGATTCTGGGGCAAAACCCAGAATGAGCACTGTAATTTTGATCAATAGGGTCTAACCTACTTCTTCCCGGAGATCAAAATATCCTTTGTGGCTTTGCAATTCTCTTGTAGTATTTTTTTCTAACTGATACCATGACTCAGCCTGTCTTGGTATATCATATTTAGAAATGAGAAGTGAAATAAATGAGAATTTTCCTTTTTTATTTGTGGATGATTACAGTGATTTGAATTTTGGGTGCACTTCTTCCAACTGATTGCTCTGGGAATCCATGTCACAGATAAATGGGTCATGTCCAATTTCATTTGACAGCTGCCTGGGGTGAATCTTGCCTCATCAAATGTGAACAAGTAACAATGGAGTGACAAACCCAAAGTGTTCTTGCAAATCATGTTGGGCTGAAAGTAGAAACATCTCAAAAAGAGATCAACAGACCAGAGAAGGGGCTGCACATGTCTGTAAATTAGTTGTTCTAGCAATACTATTAGGCTGAAACAGGCAGCTTGGGTATTTTCAGTAGGTAATCTGAAAGCCTTAGAAAGCTATGTCAGATATTATTGGAGAAAGTATCTGAATTCCAGAAAGGTCAAATGACTTGCCCAATGCAGACAAAGACTAGGTCTCCTAACTCCCAGTCTTGTAACATCTACATTAGTCACATCTCAAGCAGTCTTACTGCCATCTTAGAGGGGGTGACAGCAAAGGTATCACTGGAACCCAATGATGACTTCAAATCAGGGCTCCTATGTACATTTTTTTAAAGTAGGAGCCCAGCATGGAGCCCAACGTGGGGCTTAAACTCCTAACTCTGAGATCAAGACTTGAGCTGAGATCAAAAGTCTGACACTTGGGGCATCTGGGTGACTCAGTCAATTGAGCATCGAACTCTTGGTTTCAGCTCAGATCATGATCTCAGGGTCATAGACTTGAGCCCTGAGTCAGTCTCCAAGCTCAGCGGGAAGTCTGCTGGAGATCTGCTTCCTATCCCTGTCCCTCTCCCCTATGTTTTCTCTTTCAAATAAATCTTTTAAGAAATTTTTTGAAACTACATAAAATTACTGATAGTTTCTAAGTATCATCTAACTATTCTATTTTCACATATTTAGTTTTGGGGTTTTTTTTTAAGATTTTATTTTTTATTATTTATTTGTCAGAGAGAGAGAGAGAGCACAAGCAGGCAGTGGCAGACAGAGGCAGAGGGAGAAGCAGATTCCCTGCTGAGCAAAGAGCCCGATGTGAGACTCGATCCCAGGACCCTGGGATCATGACCTGAGCTGAAGGCGGCGGCTTAACCAACTGAGCCACCCCGGCGTCCCCACATATTTAGTTTTAAAGAAAGGATAATAAAAGCTAAACTGCTGAGGTTAAATTTGCACTATCTGGCACACTAGCCTCAAGAATAAATGATCAGAATTAACAGAAGCAAAAACACATGATGTATTAATACGTGTATTTGTATGGTATTGGGCACACTGTCCCAGAAAGCCCTTGACATGTAATTCTAAAATTCACATGAAGAGTAATGAATGTAATAACTTTAAAGAACCTTGTCAAACATTAAAACATCATACATTATGCATAGGATAATTCAGAAGGGTACACAAGAAACTCCTAACATTAGTCGCCTCAAGGGAAGGTAACCAAGTGACTGGGGAAGAGGTGGGATGAATCTTGTACACTGAATCCTCTCAACAGCAAATATATTACCTAACTCAAGAAAATAATGTTTAAACTAGGCAGTGAAGTAAAAATAAACACAACCATGTCAATTTGTTTAAAAAAAAAAAAATCTCCTGTAGATGAATCAATCTGATCACTTCATTCTTAAAGACTTTTAGCAAGCAGATGACTATCTTTAAGGCAGAGGAACAAAGTGGGCACCTCTCCCATAATCTCACAGTAACAACCCAAAATGTCCTGAGGAGGTAACTAATATTAATACCGCACTGCCCAGTGCTGGGGGGAGGGGGGCTCTACCCACTGCCTCAGCCCCATCCAGCCCTAAGGCTCAGCAGGAATTAGCACACAAAAGGATGACAACCACTCTCAGAGAGAACAAGCTGTTTTTGTTTTTTCAAAGTTCCTACTTTCTCTCACCAAGTTATGTTGAATCTATGAAGTCTCTGGCAGGCCCAAGACACTCGAAACAGAAGGAACAATTTAGAGAGAACAAATGTCTCAGGATGGAGGAAAATGCACATGGAGTGAGAGTTACTGCCTCTGTGCTAGTCAACAGTACCAATATTTACTTTGTCACCTCATTCACAGGTGGCAACATATCCCCTAGGAGTAGCTGTAAAACACTGGGACTGGGAAAGCTGACATAATACCAATGAAGAGAAAGTTCGAGTAATACAGGTAATATAGGATAGCGGCAGCAGAAGAGGAAAGCTCATTTGCAACATGTCCCTTGTCTGCTAATGAGATTCAGAGGGACTTCCAGTGAGAAAGTAAGAGATTGCCAGGAGAAAGTGTGAGAAATGAGGGGCGCCTGCGTGGCTCAGTGGGTTAAACCTCTGCCTTTTTCTCAGGTCATGATCTCAGGGTCCTGGGACTGAGCCCCACATTGGGCTCTCTGCTCAGTGGGGAGCCTGCTTCCTCCTCTCTCTCTGTCTGCCTCTCTGCCTACTTCTGATATGTCAAATAAATAAATAAAATCTTTAAAAAAAAAAAAAGAAAGAAAGAAACGTGAGAAATGATAGGAACTGGGTTAACCTATCAGGTTCCTAGCAAAGAATTTGGTGTTCTTGAGATAAAAAGTATTACCATGCCAAAAAAATAACGACACCAATTACAGAAAAACAGAACTGCAAAATAAAAGGTCAAGATGGGTGACTTTCAAAACACTGTAAAAGCAGAATCTGAAGTCAACTACTGTTAGGAATTCCAATTTAGAAAATGATAAAAAAGAGGCACTCTGGCTGAAGCCAGCCAGGATGGACGGCCCAAGACTTACCTACTGCACATCCCTACTCCCCCCAGTCCAAAGACTTGCCTGAGGAGTTCATTTTGAAGTCTTGTTTTAAAAATAATCCCTTGGGGGGATGCCTGGGTGGCTCAGTTGGTTAAGCGGCTGCCTTCGGCTCAGGTCATGATCCCAGCGTCCTGGGATCGAGTCCCACATCGGGCTCCTTGCTCAGCAGGGAGCCTGCTTCTCCCTCTGCCTCTGCCTGCCTGTGCTTGTTCTTGCTCTCTCTCTCTCTGACAAATAAATAAAATCTTTAAAAAAATAAAATAAAATAAAAATAAAAATAAAAATAATCCCTTGAGGCACCTGGGTGGCTCAGTGGGTTAAAGCCTCTGCCTTCAGCTCGGATCATGATCTCAGGGTCCTGGGATCGAGCCCTGCATTGGGCTCTCTGCTCAGCATATAGCTGGCTTCCTTCTCTCTCTGCCTGCTTCTCTGCCTACTTGTGATCTGTCAAATGAATAAATAAAATCTTCAAAAAAATTAAGAATAAAAAAAAATAAAAATAATCCCTCCACTTGCATAAGGAAAAGAAAATCCAAAGACTGAATTTCCCAAATTTACAGCAGGAAAACATTTATTTTTTTAAAAGATTTTATTTACTTACATATTTATTTATTTGTTTTTGAGAGAGACAGACAGAGCACATGCACAAGAGAGAATGGAGGAGGAGCAGAGGAAGAGGGAGAAAATCTTTAGCAGCTCCACACTCAGCACGGAAACCAACACAGCCTAGATCTGACCACCCGGAGATCACAACTTGAGTGAAAACCGAGTCAGAGGCTTAACCGACTAAGCCACAGGCGCTCCAGGAAAAACATTTAAAGTAGCAAATCCAGGCTAAAGTTTAATGGGTGACCCATTATATTTTTCCTTTTTTTCTTTTTTTTGAAGATTTTATTTATTTATTTGACAGATCACAAGTAGGCAGAGAGGCAGGCAGAGAGAGGTGGGGGAAGCAGGCTCCCCGCTGAGCAGAGAGCCTGATGTGGGGCTCGATCCCAGAACCCTGGGATCATGACCTGAGCCAAAGGCAGAGGCTTTAATCCATTGAGTCACCCAGGCACCCTACGTTTCTCCTTTTTAACAGAGTTTTATACTTTCTTACCACATACACTTTGCTTCAGCGAAGAAACAAATTTGACAAATGAAGATGCCTCAAACATCTTTTGTATTTTAATCCTATGTGAGTAAAAAAAAAAATACATCGGACTCCAATTATCAGGGCATTTTGGGAAGAGTCATTTCATAAATGATCTCTTTAAATCTTGCCAGTAAGGATTTTAAAGTTTTTAATAATATTCATCTTCAAATTCTATTACCATTTACTTTCTCAGTGCCTTTTTTTTTTTTTTAAGATTTATTTATTTATTTGAGAGAGAGACAGTGAGAGAGAACATGAGAGGCTAGAAGGTCAGAGGGAGAAGTGGTCTCCCCGTGGAGCCGGGAGCCCGATGCGGGACTCGATCCCGGGACTCCGGGATCATGACCTGAGCCGAAGGCAGCCGCTTAACCAACTGAGCCACCCAGGCGCCCTTCTCAGTGCTTTTTAAAAGGCAGTTCTAAGGAGCATGAAATTAGATCCCACCTTCCACTTGCAAAAACAGTCTATGACAAAAAAAGGAAGGAAGGAAAGAAGGAAGAAAGGAAGGAAAAAGTTCAATGACAATGCCAACCTCAGATTAATGAACATATGAGATGCAGAGATAACTATCTCATATTTAGGAGACACCACTGCTTAATAAACACAGTGCTTTTCTCTCACCACCTTCAGCCAGGTGTCTCTCCCAGGACGTGTGCTCATGAACCTAATTTAATTTACTACTTTGGTTCTTAACTATATAACCTTACGAATTTACAGGTATGCTTGCACATGTACGAAATGATGTGTACGAAATGGCTCATTACAGTATTGTTTGCATTTGCAGAAGACAGGAAACACCAGTATGACCATCAACAGGGAACTGCTTAAATAACTATGATAAATTCACACAATGGTGTATTTCCAGGTATACAAAAGCACACACTGGTATAGTTCCAGCTATACAAAAAAAGAAAAAGAAAATGTACAGATATGGAACATTCTCCACCATATATTATGAAAATAGCGAGGTGCATAACTCTAAAAGGTGTGTTATCTTTTTGTAAGAAAAGGGAAAAAATATGAAATGAAAATGCATACAGTAGTAGTGAAAATATACACAAGAAATTAATATGAGATTTCCCTAATAGGGTGGACAAAGAAAAAGACAGGAGCAAGACTCAGAGGGATACATTTGATATCTTCTTGATTTTTAAGCCAAACAAATGTATTAACTACCCAAAAATTTCAATTAAACTCAAAAGTAATTTACCCACAAGAAGTTGAACTTATGCCTTCCTCAATTCTTCTCTGCCTTGGCATCCTTCAAGGACCAGATCATACAGCACTTCCTTTATGTTGCCCCAACTTGTTGCTTGTCACACTAGTATACCACTTCTCACAGTTAGTTGGATATTTGTCTTCCCAGGAAGCTGATCCTTCAGAGGAAGAATGATTCATCTTTATATCAACCAGCTCCTCTCACAATGTCAGGACTTAGGCCCCTCAATATAGTGCACTGAATTAAATCAATCATAATCCTCAGATCATGGAACACTGTCATTATTCTGCCATGCATTGCTCTTTTTAAAATTTTATTCATTTATTTTTAATTTTTTTAAGGTTTTATTTATTTATTTGACAGAGAGAGATCACAAGT
>ML111267.1:94205-104921 GCA_003697995.1 Taxidea taxus jeffersonii
AGCAGGGAGCCCGATGTGAGACTCCATCCCAGGACCCTGGGATCATGACCCGAGCCGAAGGCAGACACTTAATCATCTGAGCCACCCAGGCGTCCCTAAAAATTTATTTTCAATAATAAAGCAAACATCCATGAACCCACACCAAACTGAGAAAGAGAACACTGACACCAAATTATGTTTTTGTAGATGCTTCTTCCCTAACCCTTCCTTTGCCTTCCTGAAACTAGACATAAACCTTACAATCTTCACAAAAATTAACTCAAAAATGGATCACAGACAATACACTTGTCACCATCTTGTGTGAAGGCTAGCTACATCAATTTTCCTGTCCTCTGTCATCATGTAGACCACAAAAACCTACACAGTCTTGACATCCCAGAACATCATACTGGGCCACAATATGCTTACGGATCTGATGAACAGGTAGCAAGTATGGTAGATGCTTTTTTTTTTTTTTTGACAGAGACACACAGTGAGAGAGAGAACACAAGTAGGGGGAGTGAGAGGGGGAGAAGCAGGCTTCCCGCTGACCGGGGAGCCCGATGTGGGGCTCGATCCCAGGACCCTGGGATCATGACTTGAGCCGAAGGCAGAGGCTTTAACCCACTGAGCCACCCAGGCGTCCCGGTAGATGCTTTCATAATAACATGCAAGCCACAGCACAGGATATAAACCCCCATCAAAATGAAGGGGTCTGACACCTCAGTGGCTTCTGGAGGTACATCTCTTGCAAAGTGAAAAGATATGCTCCTGCCCTTTGCACTAAAATAACCAAAAAACAAAACCCGCAGTGTTTGATAAGCACTTATGAATTCAGAGGCCATCTGATGTGCTACACTGGCCCCCTGAATGATTAACCTGTAAGGCAGTCAGTTTTCACTAGGGAACACAGAAAAGGCTCTGCAGCAAGTTCAGGCTGTAGTACAAAAACAGTGCAAGATCCCAGCAAATCAGATGATACTTAGAGACTATAGCTAATAAGTATGTTGCATGAAGCCTCTGGTAAGCCTCAATAAGAGAATCAGAGGGCATACCTCCACAGTTTTATAGCAAAGTTATACTCTGCTAGAGCCAGAATGCCTGACCATAGGTAATCGAGTGACCAGGTGACCCAAACTGCCTAAAATTAACTGGGTTTTATCTGACCTATCCAACCACAAAGTTAGGCACAAAAAGCAGCATTCATCACTAAGAGGAAATGTTATAGAAATAAGCAGGCTGAAGCAGATGTGGAAGATAAAAGCTGCATAAGCAGGTAGCTCAGACTCCTTTAATATGAAATACTGTACACAGTATGTGATACTGCTTCTCCACTCGATCCACACCTATGGCCTCATGTGCGGCTCCTTATTAACCAGTAAACTGAGGAGAAAAAGATTTAGGCCTGGTTTCCAGGTGTTTCTACATTACATGCTCGCACAAGCCAGAAGGTGACTGCTGTAATATTACAAGTCCAATCAGGACAGAATGAAAAAGGGAAAATTTCCCCAAGGATGGGTGTGGGGAGGGGCACAGAATTTTAACAATATATACAGTTGTCTCCTTCACTTACAGAGAGGGCCAAAACTAGAATCCATTCAAGGACAGTGGTTAAAGGCTTGACTGGATGGTTAAAGACTTCAAGAGAACATAATAGGATATATGACAAAGTCTAGGGAAGCAGAATGTGAATGAACTCCTAACATTATACACAGAGTGTCCCATGTGAATACTCACAAAAGGCATCTATTTGTAGAAGGGAATCTCAACAATGAGATGGACAAGAGAATACATTCTGGAAATGAGTCTCTTTCCCTGGCAAACCCAGTGCTTACTTTCGTGTAAAAATGGCCATATGGCAAGAAAGAAAGCTTTGTATGGGCTCAGCAACATGGGCTTCTCACCACGGCTGTTTTGGGTACCTCCACTGTGTAATGCACACAAAGTCAAAGTTGAGTCCAAATATGGACTAGCCAACTACTCAGTAGCAGGTGTATTACATTAGACTGACTATTCATGAAGGGGGAGGCACTCATATTCTTAGATTCACAATATCATCATATACCTCTCAGAGAAACAGAAAAAAAAAAAACTTTGCAATGCATTTTATGAAACCAGCATAATAATCTGGACACCAAAACATGACATTAAGAAAATTTTTAGATCAATCTCACTCCCCCCACCAAAACAGAAAATCCTAAACAAAACATTAGCAAACCAAACCTAATATTATATAAAGAGTGTCTAATATATCACATTAAAGTTAGGCTTATTCTGAGATTACAAGGTCTGTTTAATACTTAAAAACACAATTAACATTTACAAAATAAACATTTTAATAGAAATAAACATCAATTCATGATTTTTTTAAAAAAGCTTTTAGGAATGGCTTAATCTGCAGAGTATCCATTTTTTTTTAATTCACAGGAAGTCTCATATTGATAAAATATTATACTTTTCCACTATGAGATCAGGAATAAGACAAGAACGTTCACTATTCTCAATTCTAAATATTACTGTATTAGAGTTCTTAGCCAAAAATATGTAAAAGAGGGGTGCCTGGGTGGCTCAATGGGTTAAAGCCTCTGCCTTCAGATGCTCAGGTCATGATCAGATCATTCCCTGCATCACATTGGGCTCTCTGCACAGCAGGGAGCTTGCTCCCCCCCGCCCGCCTCACTCTCTCTGCCTGCCTCTCTGCCTACTTGTGATCTCTGTCAAATAAATGAATAAAAATCTTTCTTAAAAATATGTAAAAGAAAAAAAGGTTTAAAGACTAGAAAGGAAAAAATAAAATTGATTTTATACAGAAAATTCAAAAGAATCTACAGGGGACGCCTGGGTGGCTCAGTTGGTTAAGTGGCTGCCTTCGGCTCAGGTCATGATCCCAGCATCCTGGGATCGAGTCCCACATCGGGCTCCTTGCTCGGCAGGGAGCCTGCTTCTCCCTCTGCCTCTGCCTGCCACTCTGTCTGCCTGTGCTTGTTCACTCTCTCTCCCTCTCTCTCTGACAAATAAATAAATAAATAAAAATCTTTAAAAAAAAAAAAAAAGAATCTACAGATAAATTTTTAACACATTATAGTCTCTAGTCAAGTATATTTCTGTATACCAAAAAGGAAATGAAATCATTTACTACAGGATCAGATACTAGCAAACACTAAGAAAAATCTAATGAAAAATATGTAAGACATACACGCACACACACATATCATTATTTAAATAAATTAACTTCAATAAATGGTGGGATATACCATGCTCAGGAATTAGAAAATTCAACATTGTAAAGATGTCAGTTCTTCCTAAATTAATTGATTCAAAGATTCTATGGAATTTGATAAGCTGATTCTAACACATATGTGGGAATGTGAAGAGCCAAATATATCCATTACAATGGTGAGGAAAGAAAGAGATAGAATTTGTCCACTGAATATCAAAACTTACTATAAAGTTAGAAAGGTATAAGTTTAAAAATGTTGAACTTTAAAAATCAAAGTCTGGCACTGAGAAAAGTAATTCCGTAAAGTCCCACAAAGTGAACACTTGTATATACTGCCTTTTTTTTCTTTCTTGTCCTAGTCACACTTTACCAAGGTATCTAACCACTCTTACTGTTTAGCTCTTGTACTATCTACAGGGCTTCTTTTTTGCTATTTTCTCCAAAAATGTCTACAATGTGGACTTCTGAATGGTAATTGTTTTTATTAAGCTCTCAGATTTGAAGAACAACTTAAAAGGATGTAAAACTTTAAGTCCAATATTTTAGGTTTTCTTACAGCCAGTTTTGCTCTTGAAAAGCCTGAGGTCAATCTGATTCTTGTTCTTTATACAAGAAAAAAAAATTTTTTATGAGAAAACTTTTTAGATTTTTCTCATTATCTGTAATACTCTTAAATTTCAGTATGTGGCGGGACGCCTGGGTGGCTCAGTTGGTTAAGCGGCTGCCTTCGGCTCAGGTCATGATCCCAGCATCCTGGGATCCAATCCCACATGGGGCTCCTTGCTCAGCAGGGAGCCTGCTCCTCCCTCTGCCTACTACTGTCTGCCTATGCTCGCGCTAACAAATAAATAAAATCCTTTAAAAAAAATTTCAGTATGTGGCTAGACGTGGGTACTTTCCTCTTCTTTAATATTTTATGGCCCTTTCAATCTTCAATTTTTTTCTTATCCTAGACCCCTTTTGTTACTGGAATGTTGGTTCATCAACTTCTGTCCTTCCTCTCACTTAAATCTGTATCCATGTTTGATTTCTTCTTCTTCTTTTTTTTTTGTTTTGTTTTGCTTCTTTCTAGGAGGGTCTCTCAATTTTCCAACTCACTAATTTGTTCTTCAGCTATATTCATTCTTTTTTTATTCCATTTATGTTACTTTAAATACTATGGTTTTTATGCTTCTACTTGGGTCATGATATCTTATTCTTACATCACATTGCTACAGTCTTCCCTTTATTTCTTTTAATGTTTATGGGCTTAATTTTAGAGTCTAATGTAATGGGAGTTTTCTTTTGAACCAGTGGCACCTCTTAATCACTTTACTTTGGCTTGTGAACTCACTTACCTAGTAATGTGGGCTCTTCTGAGTGATAGTATGCTTTGGGGAAAGGCTGAGGGCCAGCCCTCTGGGCTATGTTGGGGGTTCAAAGAGAGGCAGGAAGATAAACCCCGATGGTGGGTAGTCCCAGCACTACAAAAACCACTGTAAATTATTTCAGTTTGTTATCTACCAAGTAACCCTTCAGATCAGAGCTCCTTCTCAGACACCATGAGAGAAAGGGCAATTTTCTAAGGCACTTCCTAGAGTCTAGGGCGAACATTGCAACCCACCTCCAGTCCTATGAGTCTGGAGGGGGAGGAGTGAACAAATAATGCACAATCTAGTCAATCCTTACCTGTTTTCCCCAAATCTTCACCCAAAAGGGCTTTTGTGCTGCCAGATTTTATCTGTGAAGACACCTGCAGGAGAGGTCTTGTTCACTGTACTAGTACCTGCTGTGAGAAAGCAGGCAAAGGCAACTGGTTTTCTCTAATGAATCTACTCACAGACAGACAGCCACACCCCCACCAAGAATCACTTCGAGAAACAGTTCCCATGTCTCCTGGGAGTTCTACTTTTTTTTTTTTCTTTTAATCATTATCTAAACATACTAAAAGAAACATTCTAATCAAAATATAACAGAATTTACATGGCTTTATTTATACATTACTGGTATTGAAAGCAAACTTTATACAAAAAGTTTTATACATGTAAAAAAAAAATCCTTGGCTAGGCAAGGCCATTTATGTGTGTGTATACACACAAACACACATACACACACACAAAGTATTTTACATCATTGTAATTATACATATTTACATATACACTATTTAAATTATTTTACAATTTATCAAAATGAGAGGCAATTAGAAAAGCAAATAAAAATGGATGAACACAAACTAAATAATTGTTTAAAATGCTACAAAATTATTTTGAAAAATCTAGAAAAGAAAGCAGTTTCTCTGAAATATCAAAACTAAAGTTTCAATGCCATTTCGTTGTTGCTTTTATCTTAATAACAAGTTTTGTTTAAAAATAAATATCTTGACTAGTAACAAGTGAGCAAATCAGACTGATGACTGGAACAAGCTAAACATGCTGACTTGAGATTCAAGAGTCAGCGAGTAATAGTAAATGTAGACTTTTATCTAGTAATCAAATACGCCATAAAACTGCCCTCTAGTTCCCCATTTAAAACATGAGGAATTCCAAGCTTCTGTGTAGTATGCAATATCAACTAAGACTCCAAGGAGTTCAGCAATTTATCTGTAATGTAAGAAAATGCTGACATTATGATTCTATTTTTCTGATAGGACCTTTTATAAGGTGTTGTTCTTTAAATGAGTTCACTCAGATATCAGAATTAAGAACTAGCTTTTTACAGAATTAGTTTGGTAACTTTATTGCTATATTCCCATTTTGACAAGAATTTAATAAGACCATAGCACTTAGGATGGAAAAAAAAGTTAAGAGACAGCTGAAATAAAATAACCTACGGTTTTTGCTATCATGCAAGCAAATAAAATTTCAAATTTCAAAGCCATTAAGATTTTAGATTTCTATTGGGACTAAGAAACTAACTTCCAGGAACAAGTTAATTCTTTCATGAATGTATATTATCTCCACAAGAGAATGGAAGTCACATTTTAAGAGAATATTCAGGTAAAATAAAACCTCAGCTGAAGTTCTTAAAGGCAGTGAAAATTTTAAAGCACAGTAAATCTGAAAAATAATCAGGCCATTTCGGAAAGTTCTTAAAGAATAAGCTTTTTCCATTTAAATTTTCCATTATTCAATCTTACATTCCGAATTATGTAAACAGGATTTTAACATCACAGTAAACTGCTAAATATCTTCTTAAAATCTCATTAGCAAATATGTTGCTTAGAGAGGATACTGAAATTAACAGATGTATCTCAAGATAGTACTTTACACTGGGTCCAGAAAGATTTAAAACTCAAAAATATTCAGGATGCTTCACATTAAGACCTATGTCCAAATACAGTTTCTAGCCAGATTTAATTTGAACTGAATTTGAAATTAATTTGAAATTGGGTGTTCTGTATTCAAATAATTATGATTACAAATAAATTGAAAAATACGATAGGTTGCATATCTTTATAATTTTCCTTATGTAAAGGTCCAAAATATCTAAGCAATTGTTTCGGGAATTACAGAAAAAACCCTGCTGATAATTACTGCCTTAATAAACCTGTACAGGAATGGCTTAAATAAACTGAGGAAACATGTCTGTAAACATTATTAATTTAAATTAACATAGTAAATCATGTCATCTATTCAGATGACAGTAGATTTCATGTTCATGAATGATGTATGTTCTATATTTTAAAAGTATTTAGTACTAATTAAAATTTGAAAAATATTAAATTCTAAAAACAACAGAATTCATTAACAGTGAAATATATGCTATTGAGAAATGTTTTATTTTTCTTCATCTATAAAAGATCTTTTATTAACCAACAAATGTATTTCCTCTCCACCTTAGACTCATCAGCCATCAGAAGGTTGAGAAGAAATGTAATATCGTATGTCAGTTACATTTAAGACAAGAGAGAGTTGAGAGATGCCATGCTGATCTGAACTGCAGCAGGCTTCGCTCTGAGCAGGTCCCTGTGGATGAGGTGACCTTAGAATCCTGCATGAGCAATCATCCTCCAACCTGTAACTGAAGCAGGGACTCAACTGGATGTCTCTCACCCACTACTCGTATCTTCAGTGATTAACAGGCCATTAACTGCACAGTAAGTAACAGTATCAAACATTTACTTTACTAGTCTCCTGTAGCAGAACCATTAACTACCTGCATTTTGACTTTTCAAAGAGCTTCATTAGCTGCTGGAATCTTTCTGAGACCTGAAAAAGTTTAAAGGAGTGTTAATTACAGATATCTCAATAATAGTTTTTTTATCTGTGATTAATATTTTCATAAAACATCTAAAGAAAGAGAAAATAGCCCTCAATAACAAAGACATGAAGTAATGTTTGGAAAAATGAAGTATCTTCACACTAAAGGTGATTACAGGTTTAATTTTTTAACATTAAACTTTTTTTTTTTTTTAATATTTATTTATTTATTTATTTGAGAGAGAGCTCAGGCAGACAGAGTGGTAGGCAGAGGCAGAGGGAGAAGCAGGCTCCCTGCCGAGCAAGGAGCCTGATGTGGAACTCGATCCCAGGACGCTGGAATCACGACCTGAGCCAAAGGCAGCTGCTTAACCAACGGAGCCACCCAGGTGTCCCTAACATTAAACTTTCTTAAACAAGCAAACATCATTACAAAACAGCTTGAGATCAAATAGGTAAATGGTAAGACAATAGGAAAAAAGATTAGAATTGTTCCATTCTTCCATAATCACCAAGTTTTTATTTTATTTTTTTTAATTTTAATTTTCTTAAGTAATTTCTATGCCCAAAGTGAGGCTCAAACTCACAATCCTGAGATTAAGAGGCACGTGCTCTACTGAGCCAACCAAGTACCCCTTACTAAGTTTTTAACAGTTGTACATAAAGAGCCATACTGTTAAAGAAGTTAGCTAATAAATATCTACATATTTTAAACATGACAAAAATTAAATCTATTTATAGCAGCAACACTTGTAAAAACGACAAAGATGCAAAAATTGGGTAGTTACCTGATATGGATCTTTATTCAACTGGGCAGCTAAGTAAGAAAATGTTTTCAGTGATGGCCCTCTTTTTTGACACTCCAATAAAATTTCCCGGTCATCATTTCTGAAGAGAGAAAAATGTTATTTGTTTAGCCTTTGCATATTAGAGCCGAAAAGTAACAAAAATTCCACTGCCTTAATGTCTACAATAGGAGGTGACATTTTTATTAAAACCCACAGAAAAGGGACGCCTGGGTGGCTCAGTTGGTTAAGCGGCTGCCTTCGGCTCAGGTCATGATCCCAGCATCCTGGGATCCAGTCCTACATCGGGCTCCTTGCTCGGCAGGGAGCCTGCTTCTCCCTCTGCCTCTGCCTCTGCCTACCACTCTGTCTGCCTGTGCTTGCTCTCTCTCTCTCTCTGACAAATAAAAAAAAGTAAAAAAAAAAAAAAAAAAAAAAACCCACAGAAAAAAGAAAAAATGTATATACCAAAATATGGACAATGATGATCTCTGAGAAGTATTATGGATGATGTTTGGGTTCACAGGTATTTCCCAAAATTTTCTAAAACAAACTAATTTTTCTAATGACAAAATTAAAGATTTTTTTCAAAATCTTTGAAGCCACCTGGGTGGCTCAGTGGGTTAAAGCCTCTGCCTTCGGCTCAGGTCATGATTCCAGGGTCCTGGGATCGAGCCCCACATCGGGCTCTCTGCTCAGCAGGGAGCCTGCTTCCCCCCCGCCTCTGCCTGCCTCTCTGCCTACTTGTGATCTCTGTCAAATAAATAAATAAAATCTTTCAAAAAAATAAAACCAGGGCCCAAACATGATCACAGTCTTAATAAGCAACTGCACCAAAAGTAAAATGGAATCCAGATCTTCTCATCCCCAGACTTGTTTTTCCACATGGTCTGAACCAGTGTGTGTTGTTATACTCTGAGATCCTATTCTGCCATCTATAAATTACTTAGAAGGCAGGCACGGAAGACTGTGGTATTAAACAAAACTGGTCATCAGGAAGTTGCTTGCTACAGAGCTCCCTCAGGCCTTTGAGTACATCTGGGGCCCGAGGTTAAGAGCAAAAGCAAAGGGACAGTTTCTGGAGACTTGAGCTAAGTTTAGGGTGACAAGGGAGAGAAGATGTGGGGCTCTCAATAGGTTAGGGAGCCAGGCATTCCACGTGTTCCCAACACCAGCTTTTCCCCAACTCGCATACCCCCAAACTGCACTTTAGAGGCTGGTGGTGTTCTGTGGTAGCTAGTGTTTTTGGTTAAAATAAACAAAACTCTTACTTAAAAGACAAAATACAATAAAATTAAATAGAATAGAATAGAATAAAATAATAAAACTGGTCACCAATTTCAATATGATTTGAGTTTCCCTCGTTACGCACACTAGATAAGACGGAGCAATGAACCCCTAGTCCAGTGGTTCACAACTTCAGTTATATTATGTCTGAAATGGGGTCTTTAATCTGCATTTCTTAAAAGTTCACATAGAAATCCAAAGTGCAACCTATTGATGAAACTTTTTTCAAGCTCCTAGTTTAGGGGAAAATACAAATTACAAAGCCTCACACTTTCTGCCCTGTCTCACACCACCTGCCCTTCTTCCTTTCTAAAATGTGGCTGGAGGGGTGGGGGGGGCGCCTGGGTGGTGCAGTCAAGCGAAGGGTCTGCCTCTGGCTCGGGTCATGATCACAGAGTCCTGGGATCAAGCCCTGCAGCAGGCTTCTTGCTCAGCAGGGAGTCTGCTTCTCCCTCTGCCTGCAGCTCCCCTTGCTTGTGCCCCCCGGACAAGTAAATAAAATCTTTTAAAATATATATATATATTTTTTAAAAAATAAATAAATAAAATTGGTTATGGAGCAACTGGGTGCCTCAGTTGGTTAAGCATCTGCCTTCACCTCAGGTCATGATCCCAGGATCCTGTGATCAAGCCCTGCATCAGACTCCCTGCTCAGCATGAGAGCCCGCTTCTCCCTCTTCCTCTGCTGCTCCCCCTGCTTGTGGTCTATCAAATAAATAAATAAAATCTTTTAAAAAATAAAAATAAATAAAATGTGGTTATGCTAGAGCACCTGGGTGGTTCAGTGTTTTGAGCATCACACTCAATTTCGGCTCTAGTCAGTCTTGGGGTCGTGGGATCGAACCTGACATCAGGCTCTGCACTCAGCAAGGAGGCTGCTTGTCCCTCTGCCTCTGCTCATCCCCATGCTCATACTCTCTTTCAAATAAAAAAAAAAAAAAAAGATAAAATCTTAAAAAAATAAAAAATAAAATAAAATGTGGTTATACCAGTTCCTTACCAAAAAAAGAATTTTTAATTAAAAAAGTGATGTTACAGGGACGCCTGGGTGGCTCAGTTGGTTGGGCGGCTGCCTTCGGCTCAGGTCATGATCCCAGCGTCCTGGGATCGAGTCCCGCATCGGGCTCCTTGCTCGGCAGGGAGCCTGCTTCTCCCTCTGCCTCTGCCTGCCTCTCTGTCTGCCTGTGCTCGCTCTAACAAATAAATAAATAAAATCTTTAAAAAAAAAAAAAAAAGTGATCCTGAAATCTTGGTAGCTTTTTAACAT